>QJSC01010317.1:1804743-1978962 GCA_003697955.1 Calidris pygmaea
TGGCGGGCCTTGCTGCGCCACAGACATGGCAGCCGGCGGCGGGAGGCAGGCCCCGGGGCGGTGCGGCGCGGCGCGGCGGCCGGGCGGGGGTAGGGCCCCTCCCCGGGCGGGGATGGGGAGCAGCGGGCACCCTCCGCCATCCCAAGGCCCGGCGGGGCGGGGGGGGGGGGGGGGGGGGGGGGGGGGGGGGGGGGGGGGGGGCACGTAGGAGATGCATGAAGAAGCCGCTTCCCGCACGCAGCTCAACGCGGGGATGCGGGAGCGGCCGCAGGTTGCCATCGGCGGATCGAAAAATAAAAAGGCCCACCAAAAAAGAAAAAAAAAAAAAGAAAAAAAACACAACTCCAAAACCAAAAATCACTTCGTGCCAAAAAAAGTAAATAAACCCACAAAACGCACACTTAATGCCAAAAATCCCTGCGCGTGCTGGGGAAGGAGGCGCCGGGTGGTACAACGGCAGCCCCCCGAGAAGTCACCGGCTCCCGGGACTGGCCCCAGGTGGGGACGGGACATCAACGCTGCCGGGGTCCTCCATGGGCTTCGGGAGGGTGGCCAACCCGCCAGGAGCGTCCCTCGAACCTGTAAAGGGCTCATCGGCAAGGAAATACCCCGTCCTGGCTCTCCCCTTTGGCGCGTTGGGGCTCTTTGGGGCCGTAGACCATTGTGGGACAGGAGCAGAAGGGAAACGTGGTCCTGCGGTTTGTTTTGTAATGGAAATATATATTTTTTTTCCGTTTTCATTTGAGCCAAGCAGGGCGCCCGTGGGGATCTCTCCCGCCACCCACCCTCACAGCTGAGCTCTCCCTAATCCTGTGCCTGAGAACCGAAGGAGGTATTTGGGAAGAGCCTAGCCTAAACACCGGAATAAACACCGCAGGCGATGAGAGAAGGCACGAGCAGAGATTCACAGCCCCGTGAGAGTTATTTACCATCTCCCCCATGTACTCCCACACTTCAGCTTCCCTTGTTTGGGGTTTTATTTCCAGCAAGATCATCGTTGTCTCCCCCGGCAAAAAAGGGAAAACGCAAATCGGGTTACACTCAAACTGCTCCAGAAGTCCTTAAAAATTGTACATGGATTAGCTTTCTTGGAGCCCCAGGTAGCGTGCAGATCTATATGTTTTAAAAGAGAGGTGGAGGGAGCCTTGCAAAGACACATAAGTGATGGGAAAATAGTCTGCAGAGCAGAAAGTCTCAGAATTAAAGCTGTCGAGGCTAAGAGCATCAAACTTGATACCTTCACCTTAAAAGTGATGTTACGATTCTCAGAGGTTTTTTTGCCTCTTATTGCTACTAGATTCCCCAAAATATGTCTTGTAGTACCTCAATTTATTTACTTGGTCAGATTGACTGTTTGCCTTGCTTGTGAAACACTCTTTTTTTTAACACAGCTGAGACTAATTTTAGCTTTTTTTTGAAGTCTCCTTAGAATTAAAAGTTGACTGAAATAAGTCTATATAAGGTTTTCAGACTCTCTAGAGGCCCTTAATCCATTGTTCAACAAGGAATTAGTGCCAGCTTTATAAAGACACCAAGGTGCACATAAACACCTAGATGCTCTTAAAAGTCAGGCCCTTACTAAACAAGAAGTTTCAAGCAAAGCAGATGTTTCAAATAAGAGTTCCGTGACACTAGTTCCTATCTAGAGACTTGATACTACCAATAGTTGCACGTGTGCTTAGTTTTATGTGGCACATCGTTCCACTGGAGTCGCGCTGTACTGCTCGCCGTAGTAAAACAAAGCACACGTGCACTTGCTGGAGCACAGCCTGGGAGATAAAAGTTAAAGAACTGGGTAGTTATTTGCTGCTCCAGAGAGTACCGCATGGACTGGTTAGTTTTGTTAAGTACCAGAAAAATCTGACAAACAAAATAAAGTCCTTTTTTGGGGGGCTGCAGATCCCCCTCCGCTCTGGCTACCTGTTTATCTACCCTTCGAATGAGTTCAGGGCAACGTACCTGAACTGTGGGAAACATAGACCCCTTGGTGAATGCTACCAAACCAACATATGCTTTCTGAACATGAATTGCAGATATAAGTAATTAAACAATATGTTAGTAAACCCATACCTCTGCCTTACAAGCTTCACAACCAACAGAATATCTTAGTTCTTTACATATTAGAAAGGCATAGTTAGTAAGATTTCTATACTAGAGACTTAAATGCTAGCTGAAGTATATTACAAATAAATTTTAAAGAATGCTGCTTGAGTGTTTTTCTGACAGAGAAGGTCATCTAAAACAAGAGAAGAGAGAAAAAGGAAAATCCAGGAAAACAGGGTTAAGATAAATCATATTTATACGTATAAACAAAAAAACCCCCACACGTCAGCATCTGTTAATTTTTCTAAAAGCACTGCAGTTTTCTTAAATGAACCCATGTACGTACACACAACCAACTGTTGCTAAATGCTATCTGCCAAAACAATAACATACAAAATTACCAGAAAGCAATAATAGAGCACAAAGCATACTAAGAAGCAAATGCACAAACCTATATAAATAAAACTAGGAAAGGATTATAGTATTAAAAGTAAAATAAAGCTATTTACCCAACAACTGCTCCTCCTTGCCTCAGTTTCCCCATTCTTACAGCAAGGATAGTGGTATTTATCCCTTAAAAATAATACCCAGAAGAATTAATTAGCTCATTATTGCCAGTAATTACAGCAGTCATTATGTGCTTTGAGATAACTGGATGAAAGTACCATAAGTCTGATTAAAATGAGAATCCGCTCAGGAAGGCAATAAGAAGAGGAATGCAGGGCCTTGAACTTTTATCATGGGATCTCGTTTGGCCTTAGCGGGTAGTTACTGACATTCGTAAGCGTGCCCAGCTGCTCTGAGGGCGACAAGGAACAAGATGAGAGCCCCTCGCCCGGCAAGGGTCGACCTGATGCCCGGAGCTCAGCATCCCAGCATCAGCGAGAGGGGCAGGAGGAGCAATAAGCGTCTCCCTTGGCTGGGAGGGAGCTGGGGCTGTGGCCTTCCCCTTCCAGCTGCTGGAAGGAGAAGCCGCGTGTGATCTCAAAGTCACCCGACCAACCTCCTCCCCTCCCTAATGCCGCTCGGAAATCGCTTATACTAAATAAAACTTCCCTGCTCCCCTTCTGCAGGATTTGCCCTGTGGCCACTCAAGTGTCTCTGGAAGAGGGTGGCTTGTGGGATGAGGGGCAGGAGCCAGGCATGGGGCACTCCCATCTTCTCAGCCCTGTTCCTCCCTGCAGTTTCCAACTGTATTATCTTTTTTTTTCCTTTTTTCCTGTATTATCTTTTTGGTTTTGTTTTGTTTTGTTTTGTTTTGTTTTTTTCCCTGAGCTTTCCAGGGCCACTGCCTGTGTCTGGCAGGTAATTTCTCCTGTTCCTCAGCTGCCTTCCACCTCCACAGCTCTCTGCTCGCACAGCACCGCTCCCGAGAGGCAAGGAGGAATGACTCCCTTTCTTCATAGCAGCAAGTAGATCTGTGTGTGGAGGGTCCTTCCCGGCGCAGGTCAGAGGGGCGAGGAAATGATTTAAGGCTGCAATTTTTGCAAGTAATGCCAGGGCGCAGCTATATTTCTGGAAAGCAAGAGCCAGCTGTGGCGGCGCAGAGAACATCGCTCAGTGCGGCGTCAACATTAAAACCCAGCAGCGTTTTGATATGAGACAAATTTTATTAAAACCATAAGAAGTCACCGTCCAATAGCTGGTTCTTGCATCTAGCGTATACATAAAAGAAAGGGCTGGCTTTCTGACAGCAAGCAAAATGCTTTCAGTCCTCAGCCCCAGAAACGCAGGCTTCCTCAGTCACACAGTTTTCAATAGCTGCAAACGCAGAGTTATGTTGCTAAATGTTAAGGGCTCAGCTGTTTACCAGAAGAATGTTTCCTCCCTGGAACACATGGTTTTGCTTAAAAGAAGTTCTCCAAAAAAGCCCACTTTATTTCATTAGCGGATGCAACATTATAGTCCTAACAAACATGCCGTGCAGCCTCCCCTGGCAAGAATGAAATAGAAAAAGGCGACAAAAGTTGACCTCTCCATTTAAGAGAGGGGCAGAGGTACACTCTGCCTAGGAAATACCGCAGCTTCGAGGTCTGATGGTCCAAAGCCGAATCTTGTGCTCTGAAGTGTGTGTATCCTCATACACTGTTTTCATATTCCGGTTCACATTAAAAGCACGAATGTGGAAGAGGAGCGAGAGGCTGGCGCGCTCCCCCACCTTCGCCAAGGGCTGGCCAAATCACTGCCTGTCTCTCCCCAGGCTCAGCTGTCCCCTCTCTAACAGGCAGTTGGTGCTGCTCCCCCCTTACAGAAAGCACATCTGAATCATTAAATGAAAACGTAGTACTCTCATCTTCTAAATAAAATTACACCAAAATTAATGCGTTTACATCAGCAGTTGATTTATCCCAGAGTGTTAGGGGGACACAGGCAAGAGGTTCTAGAGTGGAAGTATAATGTTGTTAATTAAGAGCCCTTGAACTTGCCATGTGCTTTGAACTTGTGGAAGGTGAAAGGATGGCAAATTCCTGAACAACTCAATCAGCTCAGCACTATATTTACAATGATCTGCTAAAAATTACCATTGTGCGATGGAGCTCAAGCTAACACGGGAAATCTGTGCTGAAAGAATTACACTTATTGTAACGACCCAGAGGAAGCACGCTGTTCACATTCCTCTTACTTCTTTTGACTCTGGTATCCAATGGGAAAGTTCTTGATAAGCTTTATTGCACTGCAGAAGGTATAAACAATGCGCTTTGAAATCTGCCGAGCTTAAATCCAAAACTTATCTTCTCATTTGTTTCCTGAATTGCCCCACAGATACAAATCCACTGTCCACACACGCTTATAAAGAAAAAAATACATTTATTTCTGTTATAGATCCCCTCCTTTGCTGTTTTTTTGTGTAGTGTTCCTTAATTCAGGTAATTTTGTTTACATGCTACAACGTTCTTCTGTATGCTGAATTGCGATGTGTTGTTTGATGTCTGTAATCAAAATGCAAAGAGGGAAAAAGTAACATTTTTTTCTGATTTATTAGTTTTCATGCTTCAAGATATAAAGTGATTCCTTCAATGGGGTCAGGCAGGAATTTACTCTGCGGCGGAGAAATATACTGAATTGAGAGGTTTTCAGTACAGAGGGTATTGGCCTTCTGACGGAGCTAATGGGACCCTGTTGTTCACAGGATAATACACTTAGTTAATCAACACAATCTGAGCTGTTTTTACAGTTGCCATGGAAGAAAAATGTTCCACAGGAAATATAGGTCTGTTTGCTTCTTTTTTCTTTTTCTTTTTTCTGCTTTTCTCTAAAAAGTTCTTGTACTTTCTTGGCTTTTTGGCATGCTGGAAAAGGCAATACCTTCGTGAGTGCTTTTCTTCTACATGCAGATAAAAGTCAATTATTAACCACAAACACCAAAAGCCAATTGATTCTAACGCGACGACTCTGTGTAAAACAATAGGGTTAATCCTCAGTTCCTTACCTTCCTAATTTGGATGGGTTTATCACTTCTCTTCCCAGAAGTTCCCTCGCGACCCCTCACGTTTCAACGCCCATGAGTTTTTTTTTTTCTCTTGGTCTCTCCTAGCAAGGGATGATGACATCAGGCAGCCCTGGAATTTCTGTTCGCATCCTCTGACCTGTACGGGAGACCTGTGAGTCTCAGAGAAGGGAGCATCAGCCCCTGATGGTGCTACACTATTAAAAGCCACCAGGAGAGCAGCAAGAAGGCAGAAGCTGTAGCGGCGCCCGGCAGCACGCTTTTCCTCCTGGTGCTCTCACAGTGCCCGAAACCAGCAGGGCTGGTTTAAGAGCTGATTTGTGATATTTACTCCAACCTCTTCTGCCGTCTCAGATGCCTTCCCTTTGATCTCAGGACAGGCATGTGAGGGAGATGCCACAGCACACCCTGGATTAAATACACGGAGGTGGACACGAACAGCCCATAGGTGGGATCTCAGGGGAGGGCCGGTTGCCGGGTCCAGCGCAGGCACGGCAATAAGGGTGCAACCACCTGAAAGTAAAGCTGAAAACTTTTGAGACAGCTCGGCCGGCCACTAAAAAACACTGGCAGGCTCCCATGAGAAGCGAAGGTTGTGGTTGGCACAATGTTTTGGCAGCAAGGACTTGTTTATCTTTCATTAGAGCTGAAGAAGCATTTAGGTAACCTCTCCGGGAACGCAGAGAGCTTTTCTAGTGATCAGAAAAGTAACAGTTTCAAGGTTGATGTTGCTCCTCTTTTGTCAATGTTTATATGACTGCAGATTTGTTGCTGTTTAGGAAGCCACTTCAAGAAAGCCAAACACAAAGCGTGAGATGCACAAGTGGCATCACAAAATGACAGAACGTTTGATTCTTTTATCACCATATGTGTGATGAGTAAATGTTTGTGCAAGCATTTGGGCCCTGTACAGAGGGGCTTGGCCATGGCTATTCTGCGTGGTGCTGCAGGGCCAAGACCCAGGAGAAGCTTCCCTGGGTGACCAGGGCACTGAGCTCCCCCGGACAGAGAAAAATTAATTGTCTCAGCAGGAGGAAGAAGGTCTGTAACATCGACCCCACAACAAATCCTTGCGGTACGAACCACCCCCTGCTTCCACGGCTGCTGCCCTGCCCAGCGAGCATCGGCCCTGTGTTTGGGAAGGGACAGAGGGGACTGTGCCTGGCCAGGCTGGACCTGCTCCCGCTGTGTCTGCCACCTGCCTCCCGGGGGACATCTTGGTGGTGGTGTCTCAGACAGCTGCTCCGCCAAAAAGGACCGGGGAGACGCGAAACTTTAAACACGGGAGTGAGTAGCGCAGCAAAAAGTCTGGCGGCTGGATGTGCCGGTTGTCTTGGCAGCTACGCAGGGTGGTTTCTTTTTCTCGTTGCTCTGCTAGATGTAGGCATCTGAATTCCTAGTGAAAAGAAACAGAGGTGCCCGAGGCCTTGTGTAATTCTGCAGTTTGCTGGTTCACGTGTCTTCCTATACATAAATATATATATGGATATTTCTGTACCTCAGGAGTAGTGTTCTGTTTGGGATATTCAAGCCACCCCGGCATATTTAGCCCCTGCAAGAAAAATCTTTTAAAATTATTTGCACCGAGGCAGGCATCTCTCTGCTTGCAGGGGAGCCACCCCTGCTGCCAGCAGGTGAGACACGTGTGGAAGGTCCCCTGCTCCCGTGTGAAGGAGCCGAGCCAAGGGCTGACAACGGTGGCCCGACGCTGCGGCACGAAGCTGTGCTTGGGCGCGAGTATCCCGCCTCGGTGCGAAACGGGCCTGCGGATTCCTCCGTCCCTCCTGGGTATTTCAATTAAAAGCCGGGGAGGAAGTCCAAGAAAATGCCTAAAATGGCTTGAGTCCTTCCTCACGGTCTGGAAATGGAAGTCAGCGGTGACTAACTCCAGCCCCAGCCATCAGACCCCTCCCTCCCCAGCTCAGCATCGCTCCGCTCGCTCCCGGCTCCTCTCCTGCCTTTGCAAACAGTCGGCAGTGGAAACAGCGAAGCAGCCGGGCTTCGGGCACCAGGAGCGCACGAGCGACTGCAGCAGCCACCGTCACCCACCCGTCCTGCTGTCGAACCCAGCCAGAAGCGATTAAAACCTGACAGGAGCAAGTCTTGATGATAAGCAGAGGAGCGATTTTAAAAGAGGCTGCCACCAAGCCTGGAAACAAAGCCCAGTTAAACCCTGCCGTTGACTTAAATGGGCTTCAAACCAGGCCCCTAACAGCCTCTCCAGTAAAAAAAAAAGAAAATTGAAAAAAATTGCTTGTTTATAATTTTTTTTCAGCCCGTTCAGGCAATGTCTTCCGACCTCCTCACAAAGTTAGCAGACAGTAACATCCATAGCAAACAAGATTAACTAACTGAGCGGTCAGGAAAGCTGCATCCCATACTCAGTCACAGTGTGATGTTCTCTGTAATAGGTATTTCTTTTTTGCTGTTGATTCAGTTATGGTTATGCAGTTGAGTGGGATTTGAAAACATCAACCCCAAAAGAAGAGTCATCTGGATGCTGGGAGCAGCGGAAGCATGTGTTTTGATGGTGGGTGACTCCACAGCACCGGCCCAGTTCCTTCCCACTCCATTCACTCCCATCCTGAGCCAAGTGTCAAGTTTCAGCCCTTCTGCTCAAAATTTCTAACTGTCTTGGTGGAGATATCCAATGGAGAGCCTTTTTGTGGGGTTTCAGCTGCTGCTTTCCTTCCACCGCCCATCCATCCTACATCACAGTCCATTGAGGCTTGCTCTTCATGTGGTACCTACCCCTGGGGGTTGTGATCTCTCATGGTATCCAAGAACTACAATAACGCAAAAAATAAAGAACAGAATGGGATGGTTATCATCCCAGCGATGTATTATTCAAAATCTTACAGTTCAAAATCTCACCTTCTCTTTCAGTTTACTTCGGTCGCAGGTCTTTCCCCAAGGATTTTAAAAGAGTCAGAGCTCTGCGTGCTCGCAAATGAAGGCTGAGGGAGGATAAATCAGCCAGTGTGGGACCCAGGATGACCCATCCTCTCCTCCTCAGTGGCGCAGCATGGAGAAAGATGTCCTCAAAAAGTCTGACCATTTCTGAGATGAAGCCCAATGCCACCAGTTGTCTTTGGGAGGTGCTGGAGACCAAATGTGCTTGGAGATGACTTGATTTACAGGATGCAGAGGTGAGCTGCCTGCATATGCCTTACCCAAATTTACCACTGCCCTCAAGGTTTGGGACCTCAGTTACTGTTCAAAAGGGTAAACCTACCTTGGACATTCCCTGCAGAGGTGATTAAAAAGGATGAGCAGATGAAAGCACACCTGAGCAAGGCTATCGCTAAAGTGATTCATTATTTTTACTAAGCTAATTAAAGGCAGACCAATGAAGTGATCACACCGGCATCGTGATTAAGATCAAATCAATAAATCAATAGATTCAAGTGATTTGCCATCAGATTATATATCCGTCTATCAAAGTGATTTGTGAAGTTGCCACTGAAGGAATTACTTAGATTTAATCTTGCCTAGGGAGATTTCGAGGAGCAGGCAGAGTCTTTTGAGGCTAAGACCCCAGCAAGCTTCACAGCAGATGCAGTGACCTCCCTGCTGAAGAAGATAGGTCTCCAAGGGCTGTAAGGATATCCCCCCTTTGAAAGATGCATCTCTGTCGCTACAGAGGCGGATGTAGCTGTCCATTCTTACTTGGATTTTTTGCCAAGCTACATCACCCAGGTCATGTGGTAATCTTGTTTTAGCTCTGTTTGGGGCACTAATTTGATAGGTATCTCCACGGTAACTTTCCTTTAACACATCTTCCTTAAACCTTAAGCTTATTTTTAAGCGTATTAACATTTATTGTCTGTATATTCCCTGTTTCACAAATGGCCCAGTTTTCCTCCACTGCTAAAGCAGAGGGAGCGGTCAGGGCAAACCCAGCTACTTCTGAATAATCTTGTTTTCAACTCCAAAGATTGCCACCCTAATTAATTTAAAACTTAATTTTAGTAGCCCTCCAAGGGTATTGTTCCCCACCAACACATCCGTTCATACCAACAGAAAATTGGAAAAACAGAGAAGCGAGGGAATCAGTTCATTAAAACAAAGGTAAAAATAAACAGTGTGATTTCATCTGCATCATTCCCTGGGATTTTTCATTCATGTCTGTGTTTCCTCGTTATGCCGAGCACAGCTCTGAAGGCTTCCTCCGGGTGCGCAGCCTGAAGCTTCATGTGGTCCCGGCACAGGCTGCAGCCTGCCCAGCCCCGCGAGAGCCTTCGCTTGAGTCCAGTTCCTCTTCCTCTGCCTGGGTCATCCACTGCAAGGCAGAGAGGCGATGTTGGTGCTTTTGTTCTGGGGAATGGATAATACAAAAAGAACCATGTTTCCTGCATCGTTTTCATTTGTATAGGTGTAATTTCTCTTTAGATGGGGTTCAGGCTGTACGACTGGTGGGCCACTTGTGGAGCCTGGTGTTTTAGATGGTATCTGTCATCCAGGTCCCTCACAAGTTGTCCCATCAGCAAGTGATCCTCCATTTTACCTAATCTTATCTATCTATCTAGTATAAAATACAGACAGGTATGGGAGGAAGCCTTGTCAGTAAGGCAGATGCCAGTCTTGCAGCGGGATAAAGGAAGTATAATGCTGTCAGCAGAAGTCAGTTTTCAGAAAACTATCCTGCTCAACATGCTTTTTCCTGAAAAATGAAATACGTTTTCCTCATGCCTGTTCCTTCTCCAGCGTTGCCAGCAGTTGTTAAAGTACTGCAAACTTTTTAATGGAAAAGAATGGGGGAACTAACTTTGGGTGAATTTTTTACTTACTCTTATGGCTTCTGATCTAAATCTACAAAACACTGTTATATTAATCAGTATTTGACCATTAAAGTTTTCTTAGAACTGACTCTAATTTGGGCCTATTTTCATTCCACAGCCTCCAGTCCAAGCAAGGGTCAAAATGTATTTGAATTCCCCATTCGTGGGGGCTCCAGAGTTTCTGGTAACCCAGTGAAGGATTTTCACATTTCTTTGTCACCCATGTGAATTATAGCGTGCCTGAGGTGAAATGGAGGCCTTAAAAATAAAAAATGAAAATGTAAAATAAAAGATGCTCTGGTTCCCCTTTTGCAGAGACAGCACAAATCAGGAGGTGAGCTCTGCACAGTGCTCTGGTAGAAAGCAATTTCCTGATTTAGGGTGATATGTGGCTAAGGATTTTGACTGATCTCATCTATATGTATATTCAGTCTTTCCAAGATGCTATTAGTAAGCATAGCCAAAATTTGAATGCCTTATTTTATTTTATAAAGCCTCTTTTATATTATTTTTAGGGAAAGTTATCTGTGTTACTTGCAGCCTGACACAGCTTGGGGTCATCTGCAGGTTTAGCAAACCTCATCTTTCCTCTTCCAGGCAGATAATTTATATGAAAGCCATGTACGGACCTGTACCTGGGCTGGATCCTGTCTCATCCTTGCTCCGTACAGCCTTTCATTTTGAAAATGAATCACTGCTAAGGACCAGAATAGCACAGGGGTTTGCCGCCCGTCCTCTACTGGTTTGATCCAGTGAGTTTCTCTGCCTGGTTTAGGAGAGCATCGTGTGAGACTGTGCCAAAGCCCAGCTGGAGCCGAGCTGTGGCACATCTGGAGCTTCTCCTTTCTCCCCAGAGCCCGCTGCTAGTCCGCTTTAGGAGGAAAGTGGGCTGGTTTGGTCTGGCTTTCTCTTGACAAATCCAAGTTGGCTGCTTCTCATCTCGCTGCCATCTTCTGGATGTTTACAAATAAATTGATTATTTGTTCCAGAGTGTTAAAGTTAAGCTGACGGGTCTGTGATTCCCTTGGCTCTTCTCATCTTCCTTTTGCTCTTTTTTAATCTTGGGGTGCCCTGATGTGTCTGTCACAAATTCCCCAAATTAGCCATCTACCATTCTGAGGTAATGACAGTCAGTGCTGGGTGAAATTCCTCCTGCACAATGAGATTGAAAACCTATGCCTCATCCAGGTGCTCTCCAACTACTTTCTTCCAAGCTTGCATGTCATTCCCTTTGTTAGCTGCCCACTCAGCAGCAATATTTTCACTGAAGACCAATGATTAAAGAAAAAAAAAAGTATTAGGCACTTTGAGTTTATTGACATTATCTATCAATAGTATTTGCTATTTATTGAGTAGCAGAGCAACACTTTTCCCTACTCATCTTCTTATTACGATGTGAGATGAAATCATCTGTGAACTGTGCCCCGTGCTGAAGTCAGGGGTGTCCAATGCTCTTTTTTTTTTAATCAGTGCACAGCAGAGAAGATTGTGTAGAGCCAAGCTGGTTCATTCTGGCATCAGTAATGGATTTTCAATATATTTTTTGAAGTTCTTCTGGGCTCACTCTCAAATAGAAATTTGGGCTGGTGAAGACATCAAGGTCACCTCCCTTCCCCAGCGCTTGTGCTAAACGTGGACAGCTCAGCAGCTGTGCTAAGGCCACATTTCGGAAGGTCCCCTCCCAAGATCCAAAATCCTCACATCTGCCCAGTGACTCCTTTGGCAAGGGGGCCAGCAGGGAGGACCCTGTCTGTACAACCTCCCACCTGCCCCCCAGAGAGCTCCTGCCGAGGACAACCCTGACCACCCCTGTCAGGATGCTCATGCTTCTCCTGCGCTGTGGATGCTGGTGATGCTCTCCGAGGCTGAGGCTCCCCTGCATCCTTTTGGAAGCCCCGTCGCTATGGCGACAGTGTGCAGCTTTACGGTCTGTTTGCTGTCCACCTATTTCAATCGGAAACGCTTCTGGAGCTTTTAGATTTTCAGGGATTTTAATTCAAATCGCTAGTGGGCAGTTTTGAATTCAAGAGGGAAATGATTACACTGCGAAGAAAAACTTTCAGAAACCTTCATCATCCGCTGTTGCCTTCATTTATTGTTTAATGATTAAAAGAGACTATTTGTCAATTTTATATCCATTTTGTATCATTGCCACACTGCTCTGAGAACATCAGTAAGAAAGAGAAAAATCTTTATTTCTCCCTCTGGAGAAATAAAATTTGCAAAAACCAAATCACTCCTTATGACCCAGCCAGGGTGGCCGGTGGCAGTGAGAGGGGTGGCCAGGCTGCCCAGGCGATGTCCTGCCTCGATTCCCAGGGGGCCAGAAGGAGTTGAGCAGGATGAGCTGGGAGCACTTCAGAGTCTGCAGCTTAAAGGCAAATTTGGCCTGGAGCAGATCTGTTGGTGGCCCAGAGCGATCCCCCTCTTGGTGCTACCAAGCTCAACTAGGGGACAGACAAAAGGAGAAGCAATGGAGGTGAAGCCTCAGAGTGTACATGTGGTAACTTCACCCATCTTTGCTCACCTCTTCATCACAGAGGGACATTTCAGAGGCTGTCAGTTGCTCCTCCCAGCTCGGGATTTAATGCTTTTACCTGACAGATTGTAGCGCTTCCAATCTGATGACTATTTTAACCAAGGATTCCAACTCGCATCTCCATCATAGAATCATAGAATNCACCACCCTCATAGTAAAAAATTTCTTCCTGATATCTAATCTGAATCTTTTTTCTTCCAATTTGAAACCATTTCCCCTTGTCCTATCATTACACTTCCTGTCAAAGAGTCCTTCTCCAGCTCTTCTATAGGCACCCTTCAGGTATTGAAAGGTTGCTATAAGGTCTCCCCAGAGCCTTCTCTTCTCCAGGCTGAACAGCACCAGCTCCCTTAGTCTGTCTTCATAGGAGAGGTGCTGCATCCCTCTGATCATCTTCGTGGCCCTCCGCTGCACCTGTTCCAGCCGGTCCGTGTCCTTTCTGTGTTGAGGACTCCAAAGACACAGTATTCCAGGTGGGGTCTCACGAGTGCAGAGTAGAGGGGCAGAATCACCTCCCGAGACCTGCTGGCCACACTTCTCCTGATGCAGCCCAGGACACGGTTGGCTCTCTGGGCTGCCAGCGCGCATTGCCGGCTCATGTTGAGCTTCTCGTCCATAAGCACTCCTAAGTCCTTCTCCTCAGGGCTGCTCTCCAGCNGGGGTTGCCATGTCCCAGGTGCAGAACCCTGCACTTGGCTTGGTTGAACCTCATGCAATTTGCACGAGCCCACCTCTCCAGCCTGTCCAGGTCCCTCTGGATGGCATCCCTTCCCTCTAGCGTGTCAACTGCTCCACCAAGCTTGGTGTCATCAGCAAACTTGCTGAGGGTGCACTCTATCCCACTGTCCATGTCTCCATCAAAGATGTTAAATAGTACTGGTCCCAATACCGACCCCTGTGGAACACCACTCGTTACTGGTTGCCACCTGGACATTGAGCCATTGACTGCCACCCTTTGGGTGCGGCCAGCCAGCCAGCTCCTTATCCACCGAGTGGTCCATCCATCGAATCCATTAGTTTCCAATTTTGAGACCAGGATGTCGTGTGGGACAGAGTCATAGGCAAGATGGAGAGAGCAGAGATCTGCTCAGCATGAGTGAGGGCAGGCAGCATCAAACTGAAGAACAAGAGAGTGATGAACCCCTGAGGCGCCCCAACTGGAGGAAGAGGGGACACAGCCCTGCCTCTGAGTGACACTGTGCAAAAAAAGGCCACCAATAGGTGCAAGACTCTTGACATGGATCGTGCTGTTAAAAATCATCCAGCACTACCCCTGAACAAGAAGGGTGCAGTGAAGAAGATAGAGACAAGTGCTGTCATGTTATCAAAGACTTTGTTACAGCGAGGTTATAATATCAAACCTTTCATGGGCAAAGTGACTGTGCAAGTAAAGGTAGGTAAGGATGAAAAAAGTAACATCAATGGGCCACATGGAACTGTTTCATACATTAGAAATAAAGACAAGAAATTTGCCAGAAAGTCACTGGTACCTTCAAACTTTTCTCTGGAAGAAAAATCAAAAGTGAAACATGTATTATCAGGTAAATTTTTTTGTAATTATAAAGAATTTGTGTGAGCATACAAGGCAGATCTGGACAGTATTGCCAGGAACCCAAATGCTTCTTTCCCCCCCCTAATCCCCCAAGTAATTTTATAAACAGCAAACAAATAAAAATTCTAAGACACACAAGAGAACTGGAACTTCAGCCCTCAAACAACTTACCTACACAGGATCCAGTTCTCAATAATGTGTGCCAGGCACACACATGTCAATATTGCAAAATTTGGGATTTCTTGAGGATAGGAGGTAAAAGGTAAAAATTATGTCAAAAGACATAAAGAAAAGTCCTAGTGAAAATAGACAGGCTGCTCTGAATGTCCTCACTATTAATAGAGAGGAGAAAAAGACTGATGAAAAATATCTTCCAGGCTGATCCTGCAAAAGATCAGCTAGAGAAATGAGCTAAACTATATTGACAGGTTTTCCCAGGAGCGTGAGGTGGCAAGCGCAATGGGGCATACGAGATCCCTTCCAAACCTCAGACACCTACAAATGAACCACTTGCAACTGAAGTGACTCAATCAAAACAGACGTGGAAATGTTCTCTCTAGCTATGAAGGACAAAGAAAACATTAAGCAGACCTTTTTATTCATTACGTTGAATAGGTATTACTTGGAACAAAATTCACCTTTATCAGTGTAAAGACAGAGTTTGATATTAATCACAAGCAAATATCACCTTAGAGGAATTCAAAGTGACGACCAACAGAGTAAAGACAGAGCAACACACCAGGATAAAACTCCTGCCATTTTTTTTTCCCAGCAGCTCTGTGAAGAATGCTTCAAAACCAAGCTACATCTCCTCAGCTGAGCCTGGGAAAGGAATCTACCCCTAAGGATGGGAAAAAAAGATGTTCAAAATTTCCTCAGCAGATTTAAACGACTGTAACAATCAGGATGGAAACATGCTGCTGCCTGTTCCAAAGCAATTCTTTTTGCATAACAGCACTAAGCAGAGCCCACAACACTGTCAAGAACAGGCTTCCAGTGCAACTTGGGCTTTGTCTTATTCTTGCATTGACCATATTTTCCACATCATTTATACAAATGGAAGAATAGCAGCTATCATGTGTCCATATTATACTGGCTTTCAGAAAGTCTTTGACAGGGCAGACAGAGACTTTCCACGGCAGATATTCTCCAACATCAGAGCAATCACACTTGCTCACACTGAAAGTCCATCTAGTCCTACATCCTGGCTCCAACAGCAGCCAACAAGAGATATTTAGGGAAAGAACACAGGTATAGAGCATGCATACAGTGATTTTTTTTCTTTTTTTTCTTCCTTAGGGGAACTTCCCTCATTCCCCACACCAAACATCTGTGGCTTAAGGTCTTGTTGAGCCAGGAGACCGCCGCTGCATTTAATTGCCTTCAGTGAATTTTCATTTTCCTTGACTACCTACTCATTTTGCAAATCCTCGTAAAATTCTGTCATCTACAAAAACTCCTGGCAACGCAATCCACAGCCGAACTGTGTGGTGTGGAAAAAATTAACCTCTCTTACGTTTTGAGCCAACCTCCCGCTAATTACACTTGATGATCTTCAGTTCTTCTACTGACAGAGAAAGGTTATGATCATCCCACATTCAACTCTTCCATTGCCTCTTATGATTTCATAGACTTCTCTTACATTCCCCACGTTTCTTTCTTTCAGGCTGAAGATTTGTGGTCTGCTAGAAATACTTAGTTACCTAAATTTAGAGGAATCATCCAGACATCAAACACGATCTCCATTCATGGGTTAAGAAATGCTCAGTGCCACTGCTGAGTAACAAAATCAAACATTTCTCCTTCCCTGAGATGGAATCAATATTCACTTCTTTGAAGGAACTGGCTTTTCTCACGGCAATTACCGGCCCAGGTTTGGACAGTATGGTCAGTGATCTGGACTTATCTAACAACATTTATCTCCTGAGTGATAAACAGGAGGCAGCAGCTTACGGCCAGCATAGTTTGAACCAGCTAGCAGCAAACAAATCTTAAAATCAGAGAGGAAAAAAGTCACTGTGTGACCTCATACCATCTCCTAGAAACAAGACCCTTGAGAATTTCTGATGCATTTACTTACCCAGGCAGCAGTTTTCCTAAATCTGGTGGCTTCATCCACAGTGGATAGCACATTTTTTTCCAGGATCAGCAGTGGAATTCCAGCACCCTTAGCACCAAGCTACAGCTTTTTAGCAATAGTAAAAGTTAAGTCCAGCCAACAGCAGCTGAATAGCTTTTATCGTGAATGCCTGCAGCAGATGTTCAGAATAAAATGGCCAGACATAATGAAAACTGCTGGGATCTTATAGTGCACAAGTCCACCCACAGCTGTACAAACAGCACAGGAGAGAAGAATTGTCTTGGGTACGTCCTACAAAAGCTGGGCAACAGGGTCTCTAAACAAACTCTGCTATAGGCAAACCCCAAATGGGAACCAGCCTAATGTGATCTCTGAAATACAAAAGCAACTGCAGCAGTGGTTTTAGGAGGGAAAAGTCTGCGAAAATTGGAAACATTTGTCCATTATGGGGATGTGTCCCTATGTCTGGCAGGGACAAGCTCTGCCTTCTGCGCCTGGAAGGTGAGCCGTGCATCACACTGACCAGAGGTTGGACTGGAGCTTACCAGGAGCATCAGAACCAAACTGGTCTCAAGTACCATGATCCCTGCAGTATGAGTAAGGAAATTACACACTTTTTGGTCTTTCTGGCTTGCTATAACCTCATTATTACAGCCTTTGGGCTTTGAGATGCCCCAGACCTGTTTCCCATCTCATGACACCGAGCATTAGAGATACTGTAATTAAAAAGGGTCTCAGCTGTTCATGCAGCTGACCAAAAGGCCTAATTTTATTTTTAAAAAATTACATTAAAAGTAATCCACAAAAGCTACCTTTTTGCCTTTGAATTGGTGTGTTGATTTTACTTCGACTATGTCTCGTGGTATAGCGTTACACTTCGGAAAGCAAAGGGAACCAAGTTTTAAAACATTTTCTGTTGTAGGCTTATGTAACTTCAGAAGATAACATTGCTAGACAACTTCATGTAATAGTTTACAGACTTGTAAGCTTTTTAATAGCAATCCAAAATTATTGTCTCCTAATATCACTTGACTTTGGAGGAGCCTTGCCAGTTTCTATCAGCCAGGAAATCTGTTCCTTGGGCTCATTCACAGAACATTTTGAGCATCTCTGGCAAAACATTGGCTTGAGCAAGAGAGGAAGAAGTTGCCCTGAAATAAACTCAAAAGTAAGTGTATAGACAGCAGCGAGCAAAATTCCAGGGTAATTTCATGTTCATGGGTTTGCACAGGCACCAAAATGTCCACAACGTGACATTTCAGCATCTTTGTGCCCCTGACACAAAGCAAACAAGAAGGTCTCATTTCTCTGCAAATGGTCCCAGAGCTGATGGAGGAACAGTCAGTGCCAGTGGCATGAAGTGCACATAAATCAAAATGGCTCCAGCACAAAAATAAAGTTGTTGTGCTGTTGTTCTGCTTTTTCCCTGAGGGTTAAGGCCTTCCTTTAAAATAAGCACGTAGAGCACTTGATGTGGGACTTCTTCCTAGCAGCAGCACAGAGTCAGAAGCCTACTGTGGTCACATCTCTGCTGTCACTTTTTTAGGTAGAGAAAGAAATAGTTGCCCGAGACTCTAGAGCAAAAGCTGCTTGAAAGCAGACCTCAAAGCCCAGTTGTGGAAGCTTGGAGCCTCCTTGCATGGTCTAACATGAAGGACCCAGCAGACCCACAAGAGAGGCAGCAAAGGCTCTTTGACTCTTCACAGCAGCCATCTCTCCACACAAGCACATCTACAGCAACCTGCCAATTAGGGGATGCAGCTCAGGTCCCACCAGCTCCAAAGCTCTTCAGTGCCTCAGGCACTGCAGCTCCAGAAGTGCCAACCCCAAGGGGGGGCAAACACCGTAAGTTCTCAACAAATCAGCAGATTAAACAATAAAAGCAAGCCACTAGCGGTCTTGCCTAACAACTTCAGCTTACCACAGGGAAGATGTTTTCCATGGCAGACAGGGTCCTGCTGGAGCACTGCACCAGCACAACAATGTGCAGACCCAACCCCAGCTCAGGCTACAGTCATTGTCTCACCCCAGCTTCCCTCTCACACAGGAGTTTTTAACAGCTTTGTGCACTCACCCCCCCACACACTCAGCTTCAATTCTCCTTCCCTCCAGCATCCCCTGCCCCTCAAAGAGTCAAAGGAGCACCACTCACCAGGGAAGAGGCATCACAACTCACCTCACCTTAACACTATCCCTAAGGTCAAATTCAAGGCCTTCAAGATGCCTCTTGGTTGGTTTGTTTTAGCAATACTGCACACAGCTGTGGAGAAATCAGCAGCCCCAGCATTGACTGTAGTTGAGGAGTTTTCTTAGCTCACATGCTTCAGCTGGAAATCATCAGCTGATCAGCAATGTTTACTTATCATTAACATCAATTTAAAAAAATAACCTTAAGGAGCTCTCACTGACACACACACGAAAAAAAAAAAAGTTGTGAAGGAATTTCCCCTGCTCTATATCACTTCTCACCTTCCAAAAATCATGTGGTTTTAATGACTCCTCTTCGGTGGGGCCCTTTGCTACCCACTGTGGGTTACACCACGGTGTTTTGCAGGTGCCCCATGCAAAGAGAAGAATGATTTCATGCTGGGACGCAATGAGGCGTGAAGCCCCTCAGCAGGGCTGTTTCACGGGTTACCTGCAGAGCAGAAGTCCCTGCCAGCACGTCACACCAGCAACCCGTCTCCATCCCAAGGTGTGACACCTCCCTCGCCCCCTCCCTTGGCAGCGGTGGGCCTTTGGGCACAGCCAGGTTGCCCGTGACCTCTTCCCTGCCCTGTGGAAGGGAAAATAAATCACCGAACAGGGAATCGAGCAGCCTTTTGTTTGCCTCCCCCGTCATCGCTTTGAGTCACCGTGGGGAGGGTGCGTGGTGCCTCCGAGCTCTGCGGTGACACACCGAGCCCCGGCACCGGAGCCAGGAGCACTGAGGAGTGCTCACTAAGTGGCGGGAGGAGGCACCATGACGTACACGAGTCACGATTTTATTGCCTTGCATTACTACGTATGTGATCCTCACAAAAGAAACATGAAGCAGGCTCTCCATCCCTTCTTTTCAAGCCCACGTTTGTCTCGAAGAGACCAAACCCACGCCATCGTCCCCAGGCTGCGCCCCCAACTTCTGCTCGCCGCTTCCCACGCTGATGCTGCCAGGCCCTGGCTCCTGCTCTGTGTGTGTGACCTCTCCTCGGCGGGACGATGGTGGGGGACCACGAGACACCTCACAGACACCTCCGGTGAGGACTCAAGCGCTGGAGGGTTGGAAACCCATGCAAGGCTGCAAGTGGAGCCTGATCACCCTGCATTTACAAAGCTCATCTGGAAACCCCGGAGCAACTCTCAGAGCAGCCTGCTTGCCTCAGACTTCCTTTAGAGAGTAGATAAAGCAAGAAAAAAGTTTGTGCAGTAGCTGCTTTTGCCTTTTGATAGCTTATTTCTCCATCAGAGACAGAAAAGATAAAGGGAGCTCTATGGGGAAGAGATTTGCACTGAAGAATATTTCTGAGTCACTGATCAGTGAAGGAAATAAAGGGCTTTAGAGCTTCTTGCTCACTTAAAGAAAAAAAAAAAATGGATCATTGATTTTATTGGGACTCCCCTAGGTAAAGCAGTTACCTAAAGTACAATATATATTTTATTGTGCCACTGGGAACTGGATGCAAACATTTATAAATCTTCCTTTGAGGAGGTTATCACTCAGCCATTCAAAATAACTTGCCGCAATACGAAAATCCTTAAAACCAGACACTCCTTGCATTTCAAAGATGCCTGCAGGGAGGTGAGGGCTCACGTGTGGAAATCCACCACATGCCCTCACGGATGAAGCTCCCCTTCCCAACAGGAGGCTGAGGCTGAATTGTGCCCCCCGCCCCAGCAACCCCCAGTATGTGGACCAGGACCCACAGGAGGTGGCCCAGCCCTGAAAGGGCAGAGCATCTCTGGGACCCTGCTGGAGAGTGTACAGCAGAGGGCTACAAAGATGATTGAGGACTTGGAGCATCTCTCTTACAAGGAGAGGCTGAGGGACTTGAGTCTTTTTAGTCTGGAGAAGAGAAGACTGAGGGGGGAACTGATCAATACTTAAAAATACTGAAAGCGTGGGTGTCAAGAGGACGGGGCCAGTCTTCTTTCAGTGGTGCCCAGTGACAGGAGAAGAGGAAACGGGCACAAACTTGAATGTAAGAAGTTCCACCTAAACATGAGGAGGAACTTCTTCACTTTGAGGGTGGCAGAGCCCTGGAAGAGGCTGCCCAGGGAGGTGGTGGAGTCTCCTCTGGAGACATTCAAAACCCGCCTGGACAAGTTCCTGTGCAACCTGCTCTGGGTGGACCTGCTTTGGCGGGGGGGTTGGACTAGATGATCTCCAGAGGTCCCTTCCAACCCCATGTGATTCTGTGACCCCCCCGGCTAGCTCCCTACCTCGGGTCCACTGGATGCTGGGCGGGGGGGGAGCAGAAACACGGTGGCTCAAGGCTCCTGGAGCCGGGTGGGATTAGCTGCTGGCCACTGCTAACAGGAACAGGGTTTGCTCATTTAAAACACACTCAGGTATCTCTGTGCTCTCGCCGGGACTGCAAAGCCAGCACAGCATCAGCGAGATGCAGCTGTGCTAAGGTAGTGGCAGTCTAAGGCTTCGAGAAAGAAAAGGAGCACAGGAAGATCTATCTTTTATTATAGCAACTGATATCCCAGAGGAACTGGACAAACTCTGGCCCAGAAAGGGTTCGAATGCCCTATGACTTGTCTTTCTTGCAGTTGGAGTTAATTTATCGAACAAGGATAGAGCCTGCAGAGGCAGTGGAGACCACAAAGGGCTGGTGTGTTATTTGTTTGGTACTGCTTAGCTGCACTGAATTAAAATCAGTGTCACTAAAGCAGCATAACTCACTTTTCAGGCCATGCAGTAATTAAAAGGTGTCTTTTTAAACAGTTTTTTTCCTGCACGTTGAAGGAAACATTCTCCGTCTCTTCCAGTAGAGGAATTAGGGGCAGAAAGTGAAGTCTGCTTCAAAGTAAAGCCCAGCTTCAAAAACAAGCAAAAGAAAGTGTTTTTTCAGAGAGCGAGTGGCCATGTGGGACTCCTTGCTGCATGGTGTTTTGGATGCTAAAAGCCTGCATGCTTTTAGAGGAAGCTGGAGGAGTTCCTGGAAAAGGAAGCGGCTGAGTGTTGCTACATGCTCGCTGCAAACCACGTTTAGCCCAGGAAGCCCCTGAGCTGAAAATGGTTGGAGGAGTATCCGATGTATCTGTTTCCTTCTGACTTTTCTCTGTCATTTAGGATTTGGAGATGGGGTGGTGGGCTTGATGGACCTATGGCCAGATCTGGTATTGCCAGATTTGTGAGCTTTTCAAACAAGCCACACTGATCCAAATTGTCTTTGCACCAGTTTGACAGTGTCTGTTCATCGGGACCAAAATAAACTACGTGGGACCCGCATAAAGGAAGGGCTGAGGGATGGAGGAATCTAAAACAAGAAGTGAGAAGCCAGCTCCCAGGAGCAGCCGAGCCACAGAAAGCAAAGTTTTCTCTGGATGATCCCTTGGCCCTTCCCTTTCCTCCCTGGGCCCCGATGGGGACACCGGCATCTTGCCAGCTCCTGGACCAAGACGGTCACAGTCCCTTCACTAACCCCAGAAGGAGACCCATCTGCAGGGGCATAGAAATGCAGATAGGAAAAGAGCAATTCCTTTTTGGGCTGGGGGCCATTCCCCCTCCTCACGGGCAGCCTTGTTTGTTTGCACAGCGCATTTTGTACTTGTTTTTCTTGGAGTACCAGTCCCGGGTGGAGGAGCAGAAGGGGTACAGACACGAGGAGTCCAACTGTACAGCTAATCCTCAGCCATAAACACGGGTAAAATAAAGTATCAGGCTGCCTCTATTTTTTTCCCTCCCTATTTTGAAAACGGTAGAAAGAAGCAGTTTCCACTTCTTTTGCCCCCTGTGCTTCCCCTGCTCTCCCCACCTGGGCACTCCAAGGTAGCATTGCGTGTACCTCATTTGGAGATGCAAAAGGAAGCATCACTTGGCCAGCATGGTTCTGAGGTGGTCTGTCCTGCCCGGGGGAGGCTCAGCAGGAGCAGCGAAGACCCCTGGCCAATTCCTGTGGGCAGGGAAAGGCTCAGGAGCAGGAGTTACTGGGGCTACTGGCCACGCTGGACAGCAGCACGGTGCTCCCAGCTCGGTTCTCAGACCTTCTCAGTTCTAAAGACCTTTCAGAAAACCCAAAGAACAACAGCAATTAAATGCAAACTAGTGCCTGGACATGATCAAGGCATGCTGGCCTGAAGGGAGTAGCGGAGGAAGCCAGAAAACATTGTAGCCTAGTGTCAGCGTAGCACAGGTCTGTCCCTGTGCCACGGTGAGCCCCACCAAGGCCACCAAGCATGAGCGAAGTACGAAACCCAGCCAGCAACAGGCAGTCAGTCACAAGAAAGCATCTTCCTGGGGGCTGTTGACATTATTATTCTAGATCAAGAAGCAAATCCTACGTGTTAGTTACTTAGTAGATGAAGTTACCATGCCAACTCATATGCTACCTTTTTTTTTATTATTATTATTGCAAGAGTAGGCAGCGCTCCCTTGAGATTTCACAAAAGGGGAAGAAAAATGTCAAAGTGCCAAGAATATAATGGAATTTCTAGTCTCAACCCTCTTCCCCATAGATCTGTTTTTCAGCATACATCCCTCTCCTTCTCATGGCAGCAGCGAGGCTAAGCCAAGAGACTCTCTGAATGGTAATTTAGTGGCCAGCCCACGATATTGTGGTGCTGCACTTCAGTAATCCACAGCTCTCTGCCCCCGCTTCGCACAGTTTTCAGGGAACTAATGCAAGGAGCTGGTGCCAAATGATTGCACAGCCTTCCCCCAACCTCTCCGTGACTTCTCTGCACTTCTTTCTTTGTTCACTGTTCCTCTCCCGTCTTCCCATCTGTCTTCTTTTCCTCTGCTGGAAAGATTTTTATTTCTGCCAGTTACTCTCATTTTTTTCCCCTCTGTTGTCTTTACTTGTTTTCCTTCACAAAACATGTTACATTCCTGTCTTCCCCAACTTGTGGCTGCCTCTTCTCTTCTTCGTCACCTCTAAGGCCCCATTGCAGAGCACGGACCCCCCAGGGGACCAGATGTGGGTGCCACCAACATGATGCCAGGAGGCAGGGAACAAGCTGTCTGTACCAGTAACAATTTCAGATAGTCACCAGTTCAGCACAAACACAAGAAAGCCTTTGCCTGCCAGAGCTGCTGTGCCCAACCTTGCTGGAGGCAGAGCTGAAACTCTGCCTAAATTTAGAGCACTTTGCTTTCTGCCTTCGGACTAAAAGGCACCCAGCTCCAAGAAGCGTGGGTGCTGCAGCCTCTCTTGGGAGAAATCCAGTGATGGATTTTCCTGATGGATCCAGGATACGTGAAAAGAGATGGGCTGTGGGGAAGAGAACGGGGGCAGGATGCGACCGCCGGCTTCCTACACCTCTTTGGGAACCTGCGCAGGGTCGGTCTGCGGAGGAACAACAAGACTTCTGAGAATCTACGGAAAAAAAAAATATATAAATAATAATAATAATGAAAAAAAGGTGCATTCAGTTAAAGGCAGCCACTCCTGGCAGTGCCTCCTGGCACAGCCGGCAGTCCTTGGCACAGCGCTCAGCTGGATGGGCGCGGGAGCCACTTGTGCCCATACACCGACGGCTGGTTGTGCCAACATTGCCACTTGTTTGGAGGACGCAGCGGTGATGGGGAGAGGATGGCTGGCAGGGGCTGTGCGGCGGCAGGGGGGAGGCGGGGGTCCCTGGGCTGCTCACCACGGTGGGCAAGGGGGGCTGGGCACTCGCTGTTCCTGCAGCAGACATGGGCAGGGGGACACCAGCCACCACTTCCAGATCTTGGTCCAGATCTTACGTCCCTTGTTACATGATGATCAGGGGAATGGAGCACCTCTCCTGTGAAGACAGGCTGAGAGAGCTGGGGTTGTTCAGCCTGGAGAAGAGAAGGCTCCAGGGAGACCTCATAGCAGCCTTCCAATATCTGAAGGGAGCCCACAGGAGAACCGGAGAGGAACTTTTGTCAGGAAGTGTAGTGACAGGACATGGGTTAATGGTTTTAAATTGGAAGAGGGGAAATTTAGATTAAATACCAGAAAGAAATTCTTTACTGTGAGGGTGGTGAGACACTGGAACAAGTTGCCCAGAGAAGCTGTGGCTGCCCCATCCCTGGAGGTGTTCAAGGCCAGGCTGGATGGGGCTCAGAGCAACCTGCTGTAGTGAGAGGTGTCCCTGCCCATGGCAGGAGGTATTGGAACTAGATTATATTTAAGGTCTCTTCCAACTCTAACCATTCTATGATTCTATGAAGACACTCAAATCCAGGGTTTACCTTCTCGGCCTAAGAGCCAGCTCTACCTCCTAAGAAGGAAAAGCACGGATACTTGCACTGGTTTCACAACCTATTTTCTTGAAGACCTTAATGTGAACCAAAAAAAAATTGGGCACAGACCTTTGTACCAAGTAAAGTTCTTTCACAACTTGCCTCGCATTGCTTTACCCTGCTTATCTGTTGACAGCCCTGGTCAGCTAAGCTCGAGGATGTGATATGGGTTGTGACTCAGCAGCTGGCTGTGGCCAGCACCAAACAGGATACATTTATTTGTCCTGGTCAACATCCAAGGCCAAGTCCTACTTTTTATCTTATTTAATGATCTTGGCTATTGACCATTGTATTCAAACATGGTCAAGCGCAGTGAAGACCGTGCACCATCCAGAGGTGCCCCTCAGTTTTTCACAGACAATGCAGCAGGTAAATACAAATATTTTCTGCAGTTCTAATATTACGAAATGTATGCTGATGCTTGGCTTTTTGTGGTCAGGTTTTACACATCTGTTTGACCTTCTTCCTCTTATCACTGGACCCCACAACACGTGAAAGCCTGACTTAGTGATGCACAAGGGGACTTCCCGAAAGTGCCCAGTGGCTGCCAGCTCTGCTCCCACCAAGGCCGGTGGATGTGAGATAAATCCACACCCACTTCACCCCTCTTCCTCCCCCCACCAGATATAAGAAATATTTTTAGAAGGATTGAGCTCAAGCAGAGGCAGTTCATAGACTCTGGAGAGGTTGCTCTCAGGAATGAGGACTATCCCCCCGTGTCAGCGCTGCTGAAGGGATGGGGAGATTGGAGGCTGTGATTTGAGAAATTACACCAGTGCAATTACTGGCTTGCACATAATGACCTGAATCACGGCTTGTGGGGGGTTTATTTTCATCTCGGCGCAATGCCGTAGCGTGGTGGGTTGTAAAATGTGATGCAGGGTGTAGTAAATCTGAAACCGAACTGCACTTGCACTGAATAACTCAGAGCCCACAATCACAGCTTGAGCAGAGGGTGAATTGCATTTCAGAATATGATGTTGAAAGAAAACAAGAAAAGCCCAGAGAAGTCTAATAGGGAAAATTGAAAAGGCTTGTTGGTTATATTCTTTCAGCCTGATAAAAGTCAATAATATATTAGAAAGATCTGCTTAATAGGTCAAAGAAGAGGAGATGACTGACGTTCCTCTGCGATGTGGCACACAGATAATCACTACAAGGCCAAATATTTTTCAATGTCAGTTTAGCAGATGAAGCCAAAGAGAAAATTAAAATGCAGGAGACAAAATGTGCAATAGCCACAGACGCAATACAAATTTGGCTTCATTGTTTATCCTTTGATTTTTTAGCAGGCTGGGGAAGACATTTGTGTTTGGATTTAAAATGTGATTTATCAGTCCCATTGCTGTTTTGCAATCATAGAGAGGGAGGATTTATACGCCTTTCCCCCTCAGCGTCATCTTCTTTCATCCTTTCTCCCCTTCTAAGAAAAGGTGTCTCGAATGGCTGATTAGAAAACAAGGAATGCGGAAAACTAGAGGAATGCCCTTGGAGTTTTGTTAATCCAAACACATCTATGCTGACTCTTCTGGGGAATTGCTAGAAATAGCCTAAAATCCAAATTCCTGCAGAAGAGAGAGCTGAAGCCTACCTCAGACCAGAGCTGCATGGTTCCAGCAGCTAGGGGCTCCTGCAAACACGCTGCAGAAGGGTAAAACAAGGAATTCCGAGTGGGAATGTCATCTCTGTCTGTGCAGGTGCACGTGGGGTATTTTCAGAGAGCAGCGACCTGCGGCAAGTTGACCCTCACCACCCAGCAGCTCTTCTGGAGAAAACCAGTAGCATTTTAGGACTGGGCTTGGTGATGTTGCCAGTGCAGCAGGGGACAGTTTGGGATGGTAGCTGGGGGCGCTCAGCCAGGCTGCGGAGCCCCAAAACCCCTGGTAGGGCTGAGCTCCCACCTGCCAGGCACTGCCCCAGGAGGAAGGTGCCACTGTTCCTTTCAGAGCCTGCTCTACCACTTCTACCCACAGATAGCTGAGAGCAAAATGGGGAAAGGGGCAGGAAAGTTCAGCCAAGGTCTCATGTAAAACACTTGTTAAAAAAAAACAAAACACAAACAAACAAAAAAAACACCCCAAAACCTGAAAAAAATCAAATTTGTTTGACTCCTGAATGGATTTCTCTCCCCACAAATTGCTTGGTGTGGCTGCTGGCCTGGGAAACCAGGCAAGAGGGATGCCCCATGGCGTGGCACCAGCCTGCCTCTGGGATTGCCCAGCTCCCGGGTGTCCGACCGCGTGGCCGTGGCAGAGCTCTGCAGAGCCTGTGGGACATGGGTTTGAAGCAGACGGGGGCAGAGGAGGGAGAGGGGAGAAGGGAAAAATTCTCCCCTGGGAAGGGACACTGCCGACAGCCACCAGGAGCCGGGGCCTCGCGTGGGGCTCCATAGAAACAGGCAGAAATCTCAGCTCGCTCCCATCTGCTGACTTCAAAATTGAGGGTTTTTTTGCTATTATTTCTTCCCTGCAGTGGCAGTGGGAAGCCCATCCGGCACCAGCAGCACCGAGGAGCAGCGAGGGTGCCAGGCTCCCATGGGGTGACCCTGTCCCTGGGACTGATGTGGTGCTGTGCCCACGGTGATGTGATCGGCAGGGGCACGGGCACCACTGCGGACCGAGGGGCTGGCTGCAGGACACAGCCCCCAGGCAGAGGGAACAAGGCTCCCCGGAGACCCCATCTCCACAGTGTCAGAGCTAAAGAAGGCTTCAGATTCCCAGCACGGAGAGCTTCATCCATCTTCCAGCTTTCCAACTGACGCCAGGTTTCCCAGCACGTCCTCAGCTCTACAGAGGCGAGTTTGGCTCAGTCCTAGGAGGGATGTGTGCATACCAAGGCTATGCTGTGGCTTGTAGGGCATGTCGTGTCCTCAAAACTGTGTCAACAGCATCGGGTCAAATTAAACCACATCTGTTGGTGGAGAAGAAGAAAGGTTGGCAAGGTTTGCCCAGCCAGGAGGTAGTGCAGACTGACGGGGGATGCTCAGCCTCAGCCACGGCGTGTTTGGTGCTGCACACCCCACCCAGACATCGCTCGGAGGAGCTGTCTGTGGGCTTGGGGATGGGATCATGGCTGTGTTGCTGTGACACTCGGCCCCATCTTGGCAGCGAAGGGGACAAAGCGGTCCAAGCCAGGCTGCTGGGCTTTGCTCTTTGGCAGTCATGTGAGGACCAGGACAGCAGTAGGGTCTGGGCTGGCAGGACACAGGCAGCCTGGGGAAGGTGGCCCTCTGAGACCTCCACCCTGCCCTCTCCTGCCTCTGCAAGTGCTGGATTTCATCCTCTTCTAGCAGTGCACAGAGAAAAGCTGGGCCTTAAGTCTGTTACCATGATTTGCTTCCATTCCTGCAAGATTTGCTGGGCAGTGCCAGACTGACTTTCAGACCCCAAAGTAGAAGATTTCCCACCCATGTGATTCAGTGAGTAAAATAAAGATAATTTTGTGCTTTAATCCTCCTCACCCTGCCAGCACTATAGCACTGCAGAAGGAAGGAAGCAGAGAGAAACAATACAGAAGGGTGAAATGTTCATTGGAGGAGTTCATATGAAGGGAAACGTGGTGTCCTGTGGCCCTTCGGTGTCCCCTACACGCATGCACGTGTTGAACACGCCTGTCTGTCTGTGCAAACACATGCAGACAGGTTAAAATCACTGCATGCATTGGGGTGACGTAGTGGCACGTGAAGGTAAGTAAATACTCAGTAAATCCAAAGCCTTTGTTTCGCAAGTTGGAAGAAAGTCAGTTTTGTCTTTGCAGGTCCGACACCGGGGCAGATTTTTGATGCTGGAGCAGGTAAGAGGCAACTAAGCAGATTTTTTACTTTCTGGTTTTGGCTCCAAGTGCCACCAGAGCACCTTGGGAGCCCGGGACACCCACGCACCCCAACGGCAGCTCTGCCTCCCCAGCGGCACAAACCCCAGGGCGGAGGGGAGCGTGCTGGCAGGCAGCCTCTCCTTGTTTCACCCTGGGTGAATCCCAGCTTCCCGCTAACGCACACACAGCGTCCGCCCCGCCGCTGCAGAATTGCGGCTGCTCCACTTTTGTCCTTTAATTTTATTATTTTATTTTTTTTTCCCACCCCCCACCCCGGGGGAAATGTGATATCTAGGCTTTCTTAAGGGACCACACAGCAGATGCAAATACCACCCATTGGGATGCGCGCCTGATTTTGTGCGGCGGCCCCGCCACCCCCCCGCGGTGTGCATCGGCAGGGGAAAATCGCTGCTGCCCCACCGCGCCGGTGGTGTCAGCCCCCTGACTGCCTGGAGGACGGCAGGGACGGGGATGAGGAGGCAGGGGTTTGCGGGGCGTTTGGTGGTGGAGCGATGCCGGAGGAACCGGGCTGCTGCCGCCCAGCAGGAGGAGAGGTGTGGTGAAGGGTGAAGGGTGCCCATGGAGGGGTGGCTGGGGAGCACCAGAAGAGTAGCCGGGCTCCCCTGTTTTGCAGCAGGGTGGCCCATGGCCCCCCAAAAAAGCCAGTTCCCCTTGAGATGCCTGTACCCCAGGAGTGGACTTTGCCTGTCCCCCTGCAATCGGGGCTCGGTGGGGCAGTGGTGGCTCCGGCAGGCACGAGTGCTGTTTTATGCTGCTTTTGCACCCATTTCTGTAAGAGACACAGGAGGAGGGGCAAAATCTGCCAGCGCCCGTGAGCGATTCTTTGTGTCCCTGTCACCACTTTAAATCAAATTAAACTCTATTAAAAAAATAAAAAGAAAACAGCCGTTTTAGAGCAGCACCTGTTATGCTGCCGCAGTTAGGGCTCCATTATAGCCCCACGCAGTGAGAGGTTTCAAAACACGATGTATAAACCCCCTCGGACTGAAAAAGAAAAAAAATTGCCAGTCGACTGGTTTTTTTTTTGGCAAGGGCAGTGGACGAACAGGACTAACAGACAGCTCTCGGGGCTGAGTGCTTTGGGGATACTCGAATTATACACCCGAGTGGCTCGAGTGCACATTCACACGGGGTGTGAGCAAGAGCCATTCCCACTGACCCCTCGGCAGCTGCCCGCCCTCCTGCTGCTCCAGGGGGTTCTGGCACCATCTTCTACTGCTCTCTAATTTTCCATGGGGATTACGCATTTAGTAAAATAAAGGACAAACTCCTAGGACTGGTTTACAATAGCGTCATTACACGGACTCCAGTCAGCCAGAAGAGGTGCCCTGTGTTTTGCAGCAGCAGCAAGGGTTTCCAAACAGTTTAATAACTGGTTAGGAGCTACTGCCTTCAGCGGCTTAATAACCAGCTGCGGCTTAACCAGTTCTCTCTGAACAAAGCGACATCACGATTTCCGTACCAGCACCAGGAAGGTCCAACCACCCCACCGTCACCGCGCAGAAATGATCCACGACTCGCTGAAAATGACAGGAAAGACTGTGAGGGTCAGACTGATGGATTGCCCATGGAAACAGTTTGGGGGAAATCAACCAAAGAGAGCGATGCTCGCCCCGAGCGTGGCTCGGTTACAAAACCCATGGCTGCCTCGCACGGACAAGGCCCCTCTGCCATCCCCGACCACCCGCTCTCATGGCAGTGGCTCGTTAAGTGAATTATCTCCACCCTGATGAGCCCCTAAAGGCATTCATTGGCACAATAGATTAGAGCAGTTTCAGCAGATTTATAGATTTAGGGTTTATGGAGTCATTGATATGTGAATTAAGCACTGACTGACTGAGACTAACTCTTCAAAAGGAGTCATTATAATCTCTATAGAAATGTAATGATTCCAGTGACAACATCTTCAATGAAACTTGAAAAACACTTATTTAAAAAAAAAAGAAAAGGAGTACAGAAATATATATTCAAATAAAGTGCTAGTTCTCAGTTTTTCCCAGCCACCAAAAGTAAGGAAAATTCAGCTTTCCAGAGGTCCAGCCCTGAGGATGGAACATTCAGGTTTCATCTGGGGAGATGTTCAGAAATAGCCGCTTCCCCTTTCTCTGGGAGCATCTCAGCTCCCACTGGTGTGGACAATGCAAAAGTGTGACACCTGCACCCTTCGGTGCTGGGGGAAAGCCATGGACTCCTAGTGCTACACAGATAAGAACCAGCCTGCACCTTTCCCCACTCCATCAAACCAAGCCTGGGATTAAGCTGGAGAAAGTTCAGCCAGGAAAAAGAAGGAGGTCAAAGAGGTTTCGTACAAGACTCCGCTGTTTTTTTTCTCAAGGTCCTTGTGCTCGCGAATATCCTGCAGCAATGTGGCAAACAAATATTAACCTGGCTTTGGTAAAGTCTTTGAGCACTGTAGAATGGAAATTTTGGTGCAGTAAAGCAAATCCCTGCAATGGAGAGGGACAAGCTCCTGCTGACCTCCCGGTCCTCCGGAGCAGAGGCAGCGCTGAGCTCCCAGCTCAGTCCTTGGCCTCAATGACACATTTTCAGCAGCAGGCATCTAGCTGCGGTGACATGCACAACAGGCAGGTGCCTTCACTCCAGAAGTGTTTTGCTCTCAGCCACCTAATTTAGATGACATGGTCCTCTAACTTTGCTTGAACTGCTCAGCAGGGCTTATTCCCCCCTACTGGCCACAGGGGAGCAATCAGCCCTTGGCCACCTCCAAGGGGAAACTCTTCCTGCTAATTGTGATGCCCCATCTCCAGGTGATAGGGCTGGTGATCCCCCCTGTGCTGATGGACCTCAGGCTCCATCCCACCAAAGCCCACGGAGTTGCACCACAGTGAAAAGCTGTGGTGTCAGGCTGATGTTTTGGCAAAACAGGGCAAATTAAGAGTGGAAGCACGATCAGCCACAATCACTGCCGTGCACGCAGTCCTTCTGCTCTCCCACGTCTGGTTTGGCAGCTCCTGTGAGGAATGGGATACAGGCACCCTGCTCGGTAGGACAGCAGCTTCTTCCTGAAGTCAATGAGCTGTGACGTTTCAGTCTCAAGGCTGCTCCAAGGGCTGAGGTGATGGGCTCCACCATGGCCTTGCTGATGTTCACTGCAAACTAGTGGGCTACTGAGTGCACAACCTGGACAGCTAGTGGTTTTTTATGTGAAGAGCAATTACCACCCATCTACTAATGAAAAGCAAGCAGAAGGAAACGGCTCGGCAGACGGTACCACAGCATGTCCCTGGTGCACCCCTTGAGCATCCCCGGGAGCAGAGCTGGTGCCAGGGCTGGGGGGAGAGCACGGGGAACTGCACCACACAGCTAGTGGAGATGTTGCAAAGGGTGGTGAGCACAGGATTTGTGGCTCAAAAGGCCAGAAACAGGTGAACGGGGAAGCCTGTCCCCCAGCCACGCCATCCCCCCTGGCCTCGTGTGAAGTCTGGCACACTTCAGCAGGGCTCCTGGGATAGCACACGGGGCTGGTGGCTTGCTGAAAGTGTCAGACACCATCATTATACCAAAAAAAAGATGAAAATCAGTGTGAGATCCTGATCATACAGGCCTCTTTCAGACCTTTCGTGGCAGGAGAGGAGGGAAAACCTTGATGCTTATCGTTAAAAGCACCTAGGATGGGCTTCTGCAGCAGCAGCTCTCATGGAAAATCCTCCGGGCCCACCTTTCTGCAATGAAATGAGCACTCGTGTGTTTGTTTCCCGGTGTAATATTTACTAATCCCAGTGGTGTTCTTCCACGGCTGTACAGAAACAGCGCTGGACCCTGCCACATCCCCATCGCTGGGTCTAGAGCTCCCTCCTCTCCCAGGTGCTTTGCAGAAATGCACCCTCCAAACGCTTCCACTCGAGCCCAGGGGGGCAGCATCCCCGCTGCAAAAGCCAGGCTTCAAATCACAACCCGCTTTTTCCCTGTAAACAGCCTTTTCAGCTTAAGGCTCGACGCTCCCTCACCTTCCCCTCCACCCTAAAAACAGGAAGAAAAATATTGCAGTACAAGCAATATATCTCATTTCGCTGCAAAGCAACCCCCCCAGGAGGCAATAGCTGCAGAGGCACATGCAGCCTCCGAGCTTGCCTTTGCCTCATCCATCACCGACGATGCTGTTAAAAATATCAGGCCGGTTCCTCCGCTGCAATAAATCACTGCAGCTCCAGGGCTTCCTCTGCCCGCTCAGGCTGAGATATTTCGGCCCCACCACGGGGTGAGTGAAACCTGCAGAAAGGGAGCAGGTCACAGCACACCTCACCAAGGGCATGCTGGTTGGGTTGCCGAGGCTGGGAGCGGGGAATCCAGCACAGATCTCTGCGAGGGCATCAGGGCAATATTCCCCTGTGGCCTCAGCAACGTGTTTTTCTCCTGGTGTTTGGAGCTGATGGAAAAACCTCGGGGCTGTGGAGCGGATTGTGGGACCGCTCTCCCTGCCCCTCACCCCCAACAAGGAGCACTGCGCCGCTGGAGCCTTTTGCCAGGATCCCCGGGTGTTAGATGCAAGAGAAGAAGTAAGCAGGAAAACAATAAATATGAGTAATAAACACAGAGAAGGGAAGAGGGAGCAAATAAACCCCAAACTAAATATTCAGAAGGGTCAGGAGGCAAAGCAGCAGTGCGAAGGCCTCACAGAGGTCAGGGCTGCAGGGCATTAAGGAGCTGTTGGCCAGCAGCACCTCTGCAGATTTGAGCTGTGCATGTCCTTCACACCATGGCCAAGGAAATCAGAAACCCCTTGAAAAATTCTCATAGCCAGAGGTCAACAAACACGTCTCCCAGGGAGGGTAAACCGAATGCCTGCATTTCGCAGATGGGGAAACTGAGGCAGAGGGCACAGCAACATGTTCTGGAGGTTGTCCTGCTTCAGCAGTGTCCATTAAACCCAGATTAAGCCAAAGCAAGGACACAACAAGCAAACACAGGGGCTGGTGACATCTGAAAGCTGCACAAATACCCTCTAGGAAGAGACCCCCGAGCCCCAGAGTGAGGGGGACTTCACAGCAGCCACTTGCCATGAGATCCCTGACCACAGTTATGAGGCACCAGTGCTTTCACCTGGATTTGCTAGGCTCTCTCTTACCCGTGATTTCTCAACCCATTTTTGCCTCCTTTTCTCTTTTCTTCTCCCTGGTTGAGTTGTCCTGGTAGGATGGTTCAAGCTTAGCCCGGTCCGCCCGCCTGCTGCGAGCTCAGGCTGAGAGCACCCATCTTCTCATCCCCAGACGGTGAGTAATCTGTTCTCACGACTGCTCCTGGGGACCCGAAAGGCAATTAAGCTGATGCTGCTGGGTGGAAGGTGGTTTCAGGATGCTTCCTCCAGATGGCCAGATCTTTTCAGGAACATGTGTTCCCGCTGACGGCAGGGCTGAACAACCCTACGGAGCGCCGCGTGCCGGCTGGGGTACGAAGGCTGGCGCGGCCGGGATGCTGCGTGGCTGGCGCTGCATCCGTGGGTGGATGAGCAAAGGCTGAGCAGGAGACAACCCAAAGCATTGCTGGGGAAAAACAGTTGGAGGCCACCTGCCGCAAGGATTGGCTTTTCTCTCCAGCTCACTCATCCGCTTCAAATTAGGAGCACGGTTGGGAGTTTAGCATCAGGGGGCTGCGTCTTGCCGGTGCCTGGAAGGGATGGAGGAGCATCGTGGGCCTGCAATGCCTGGTAGGGCTGCCCTGGGTGCCCCACGGCTCGCTGGGGACAGGGTGGTGTCCACAAGGTGCCCATGGCTCTAAGGACCATGAGCTCTTTAGTGCAAAGTTCTCTGATCATTCACCAGCTCTACCATGGTACCCCTAAGAAAATACGCACCAGATACTGCAGGGTGGTGTGTGAGGGAGCAGGACTTCTTGAAGACTTTTCTCTCCAGGGGCTAGGGAGAGTAGGGAGGGATAGATGTATTATAGCACCACCCAGCTTCACCATTTTATTGAACTTCACCACAATCAGTGGGTTTTCTTTCTTTGAAGCCCCTTTCTGGAGTAAGGGGACCTTAGGTTTCCTTTTTTAAAGAAAATTAACCCTCACGGCTAGCTTGAGGGTTATGACCCTTCTAGCAAAATTGAAGGAAAATGGTAAACAACTGCACAGCATAGTAAATTTTTAAATTCTCACGACCTTCTGGGGCCCGGCTCCTGGAATCAGCGTTGCCCTGGTGGCATTTCCAGGAGCAGGCACGCTCCGTGAGAGCTGGTGCTGGGAGGGAGCACTGGAAAGAGCTGCGGGGAGGGAGACGACCCGAACTGTGGGGTGCAGAACTCCCCCGGGGTTGTGTTTATCAGCATCTCAACAGGTCCTGGTTCCAGCTGTGTTTTGGGGTACTAGAGAACTCCCAGGGAGGTCTGGATCAGAACGTAACCCTGTTGGACCAGCTGCAGCAAGCCTGTCTGTGCAAACCATCGCCCTGTAAATGCCTGGCAGAGGAGACAATCACTGATTGGAAAGAGGTTTAGTTGGACTTTGTGTGCAAAGGGGCTTTCCAAACCTCAGCGTGTGCCTGAGTAAGCAGCTCCCTCCCTTTGTCACCCTGCCAGGGTGGCAGAAGCATTACCCATTGCGGTTTTCTCCAGCGTGGCAGGGTAGTCTCTGGCTGAACCGTGGCTTTGAAGAGCCCAAGGAGGAAAAGCTGAGCTCTGGGCCACCTGGCTGGGGGAGGTGTCAGGCAGGACTCCCCCTACACCACAGGGCAGCTCCAACCGGTGCTCTGCATCCCGTCTCACTGTCAGGGCATCTTCCCAACAGTCTGCACTGCCACTTTTCCCTTTTTAGTGGATCACAATTATTCCCACCCCACACACTTTCCGTCGGCTGGACACGCAGCATCTCCCAGCCTTAGGGTAGTGAAGAACCCTTGTGTTCTCCTCTCAAAGTCCAAATGTCACAGGACTTCATTCTATTGCATCAGGTCCTCAATAAACCCTCTGATCTCCCCTATCACATGGGCAGGTGATGTGATGGCAGGCTCCTAAAGCAAAGAAGTGCACGTTGCCCACGGCACAGTGGCACCTCCTGATTTACTCCTCTTGCTTTGTACCAGGGTCTCGGCTACCTGGGACTGCCTGGTGTGCCCAGCTGGACAGCCTGGCTCATCTCTGTCCAGGCACTGTGGGGTCCCCAGGCTTAAATCACTTACACCACACCAGTGACAAGCCCAGTGACTGTGTTTAATGTCGTTTAAACCTTCCAGACCCCTTTTTATTTGCTCCTTTGCTTTGAGTCCTCTCTGAGGTGCCCAAAATGCTCTGGGGATGGAAGGATCCAGAGCCAGCGTCCCCATGGAAATAAGTGCCCTTGGGGCAAAGTGAGAAGGTGAATATATAAATGTGTAACCGCAGGAGACGTCCTTCCCCTGCACCTGGCAATCATTACTAGGACCAAGCTGCCCCATGACCTCCAGAAACGGGACAGAAAGGAATGAAATGCAGCCATTCCTGGTCAGCAGCTCTGGGGCTGCTTTTAGACCCCCACACCTAGACACCGTGGGGCTTCACCCCACCAGGGCAGGACCAGGTGCCGAAATCCTTCTCCCCTTGCCTGCCCCAGGCCAGCCCAGCCCAGCAGCTCACCCCAGTCAAGCCCCTGATCTCACTTCTACTTCCAACCATAGAGTAAATAATTAACCTTGGAAGCTCGGGGCTTTCATGCATTTCTCCCCGCCTCTTCCCTTCTTTTAAATCCCCAGACATAATGAAAGTGAAAGGGTGCTGGATTCTTTCCTGGGGAGCAAACAGGAGAACGTTCTGAAGGTCTTGGGCAGGTGGGGACAGGCCTTTTTTTCCACTTTCAGCCGCCCTTTTCCAGAGGGCAAAGGAGGATGGAGAGCAGTGCCGTGCCCAGAAGGAGCCCCTCGTCCAGCACGGGCGTGCAGGATGGTGCTCCTGCCAGCTGAGGTGGGCGAGCTCACCCGGACCCCTGCCCAGCAGAGCTGCCCACCCACCACCGCGTCTCCTCGGGATCTCCTGCAGTTCCTCGGTTTCCACGGATCACGCCTGCGTTATCCCAGCTCCCTGCCGAGAGGATCGGTTCGGTCGGTACCGGGGTGCGTATCCCTTCTCTCTCCTTGCCCGTGGGCTCACCTCTTATGGTCCTCCTGCCTTGGCTCTCTCCACCACACATCTCACCCCTTTGATCGTTGCTGCTGCTCTGCTCTGGCCACAGAGTCCCCGTGGAGGGTTTGAGCTAAGGATCATCCCCCTTCCTTGGAAAGGGGAAAATCCTTGGAAAATGGGGTGCCCTCCTTTCCCTCCTGCCCTCTGTATGGGCTGTGATGGGGTGAGCTCCTGAGCAAAGCAACGAATGATCAAATATTCCCCCGAGAGAGTGTGACGCTGGGGCTGAGCCCCACTGGGCCAGCAGCTCGGCAGACCCACGGGAGGACGCAGTCCCTGTGGTTTATGGCCCGTGAAATAACCACGCACAAGGGAGCGAAACTCTGGCCGAACTCGGATGGAGGCAGGATGAGATCTATTTTCAGAGCCCCAACATGTCCCTTCACTGCAATCGTATTTCAATCTCTGTCTCCTGCGAGCCGGACAGACCTGAGACAGGCAGTTCCTGGGTGACCTCAAGCCATAGCTGTTTCTAATGATTTAAACTGATCGCTGAGCTGCCTTGAGCCTGCTGTGGGGGAAACGTGGCTTTTCCCATCCGCAGAGCTCTGCAACGTACAGCGTCCCCGTGAGCGGGTCCTGTTTGCTGGTGAGCCGGTGAGAGCCCTTCGCAAGGGAGGGAAGGCAGAAGCTCTCTTCCCCCTTCCCAAGCACCCAAGCCAGGGGAAGGGTGGGCGAAGGGGGGCAAATCTGCCTGCAGCAGGGCAGGAGCTGAGCGAGTGACTACAGCCCGGGAGCCCTGACAGGAGCACTTCTGCCGAAATCTGAAAATCTCCTGCAGCTGACGCAGGGGCTTGCTTGGCCCCTCGAGATACCCCTTCTCAGCGTGTCAGGATGCAGGGCGCCGAGGCAGGATGAGTGATGAGAACCTTCACTGCATCCCGCAGCCTGCCGCGCCGTAACCATGACAATTGGGAGCGCGGAGACTGCCGTGGGTTTGATGGAAGGGGCGAGAGCAGAGCTCAGCCACCCGCTGGGGACCGCTCACCCCTGGGCCACCTTCCAGCAGCGGCAGGCCAGGGCTCGGGCAAGGCAGAAGCGGCAGCAGCAGCGTGACCCAAAGTTGCCGTATCCACATCAGAAAGTGGCAACGCCTCAGCGAGGCTCAGGAAGGGTTTTCAGCCCTACATGGCTGGAAATCCACCTAAAAGAACGGAAAGTAAAAGCATACCTTGTTACCAACCAAAATGGTGTGTTTACACACACAGCGTTTTCTTGGCGCTGGAGAAAGAGGTGCCACTTGCCTGATTTATGGAGTTAAGCAGAGCTTTCCAAAGCTGAAAGCAGGCCAGCACCTTTTGTCTGTGGGTAGAGAGATTGTTCCAGTTGCTACAGGCTAGAACAACTTGCTCTGTCCTTGCATTAGGCACGGGAAAGGGATGGGCCAGGTTTGCAGTCCAGTCCAGGACTGACTTGGGAGGCACTGTAATACCTTGTTATGAACGTCTTATCTAATTCTGCTCTGTTACACACTTCAGTGATTACCATCAACCTGTTTGGAAAACCCCCTGTTGAAAGATAAGATGAATAGAAATATGGAGTTATCCCCAAGGAGCGTGACCAAAGAACCAGCCTCTCCGACAAACAGTGTAGGGGAGAACAAGATGGAGGTTGCTTCTGAACTGAGCAGCCCAACTTTGCATAGCAGAGACAGTGGGTTCTTTGAAAGAGGTATTAAAACCATGTTAAGCATCCGGAAATCACAACGAAGTCCGAACAAAGAGAAAGGAAAGGAAGGTACTGGTACTTGGAAAGGAAAACGACGTTCTCTGCGATTCACCAAGAGCTGCGAGGAGAACAAAACCACGATCTGTAATGGTGTGGAGGAGACGATTGCTGAGAAGATAGAAGCAGAGCCCATTCAAGCAAAACCTCTTTCCGGTAAGAAGCAAAACCACCAGTGTAATTTGCTTGGTAGGATATATGTAACCTTCAACTAATTTACACTTTTCAAATCTTAGGCCCAACAGAGATGCTAAAGAACCAGGCATCCCATTACGGGGCAGAGACTAACTGTCACCCCTTGCCCAAACTCGTTGGGGTGTTACCTGGCCCAGCCTGGGCAGGTCACCCGTCACTGAACAGGCTGTTCTGTGGCCTCTACTGTGTTAGTTTAAGCATATCCACAGCCTGCCTACAATCAGTGCATCAACCTGTTGGCTCACCTATCAGCAGACAGGTTGTGCATCATACATACCAGTCACCCATCTGCTGATGACAGTTTGGGAACTCCTGGTCTGATGGTACCCAGAAGTGCAGTGTGGACTATTCCTGCACTGTTGCCTGCACTGCCCTTTTGGACAATTTCTGCTTTTTAGCTCTCAGGCTGATGGTCCCCAGATTGTATTCTGTAGGCTGCTGCAAGGCCTTGAAGGGGAAGAAAGATGGTTTGGATGTGATCTGCTTTAGCACCTCCACTTTGGTTCCTAATCTTAGAGACTGCCTTGCAAAGGGACCTCTGCAGCTGCTTTTACTCTCTTATGCTGACTTTCCATCTATTCTTCTCACAACATCAGTGATGCAAGTGTTTTTTTGGTTTGCTTTCCCCAGGCTGGTTATTCTCATGCACTTTGTCAGCATTATATAGATAGCTCTTAGTCAAATTATAATAACTACCTTCAGCATAGCTCTCACCTTTCCCAAGTGTGGGCAGACTACAATGACTTTGATCTTGGTTTGAGCGCTCTTCTCCTCCGCCTTCTCAAGGCAGAGGTACTACAGTGCATCCACCAGGACATTGGTTGAGGTGGGTCGACATGGCTTGACCTTTCCTCAGCCTAAATTTCTAGAAAGAAATTCTTGGTCTACTGCATTTGGTGTCATGAGAATCAGGTAGAAGGGCTGACATTGGCTTCCTGCTATAACGTGCTCTGCTGTGCCATGAGGTTATTTACTGCTTTGCACTGATACATTGTGAGGTTGGTAAACTGGATCTAAGCCCACCTCATAAACTTTGCTAGTCTGTTCTCAAAGGGTCATAGATGAGGAACGACATGAAGCGTTACCATAAGCCCTTTTGATCTCCTGCAATAAACAAGCTGAGGAATTGCATTAATAAGGCCCATTCTGTGCCCCATAACTTGTGATTGGCCTAGACTAGAGCAGCTCTGTCAGAAACACATCCCATCCTGAGATAAATATGGCAAGCGATGGAGACTCCACCATGTGCACCATTAAGCTGCATAATGGTTAATTGCCTTTCAATTGTCTTCCTTCAGCTACCAGCTGGCTGATCTCGTATTGCTAAATTAAAGATCCATTTAGCACCCAATATCACCTCCTTGAATAATTACCCTAGATGGTGATTAAATGGTGTTTTCTCACTTTGATAAACAGAACAAAATGTATTCCTTTAGTCTCTCACTGCAAGCACTTGTGCAAACACAGGTTTTGTATTAATTTTCTAGGAGAGACTAAGTTAATTGGCACCATCTCCCTCCCCTCCGAGTGCAGAAGAAACTGTAGCTCCATATAGGAAATCAAAGCTACGTGCATTGTATGCTGCATTAATAGTTGGGTTATTTGGTTTATTTCTGTCTTCATACAGATGCTCTTATGCTGCACAGATTACTTGGTGCATATAGTATAGAATCTGTGTGCAGACAAGCCCAAGGGCATAAATTATGGGCTATTAACCAGTCCTTCATATCTTGAGTGCTTTCCAATTATTCTGTATCATTTTATATGTGTGTGTCTGAGAAGCAGTGGCCGCACATGCCTAAATAATACCCGTTCCCTTCTCCTCTTTAATATTGTCTCATGCCCAGTATCACAGTGGGATCTCCTGTTCAGAGCATCTGTTATCATTCCGGAGATGGCAAGAGCTTCCCAGGGCTTCTCAAAAGCCAACAACGCTCTTGGATCTCCTGAACACATGGAAAATGCTTCTTGTATTACTGGAAAATAGGCAGTGGTTCTTGCACCAGCAAGGCTTTGAAAAAGAAATGGGAAACTCAGTAGATCTCAGCCACTTTGGGGGGAACAGTATTTGGTGGCTTTCCCCCAGTCTCAACCAACACCAGCCAGTACTGGTAGTGGGTACCAAAAGCAGAGGAGGTGGGAAAAACCTACATGAGACCTGAGCACCAGGAGAAAGCACACACAGGTTTGGATCCCCCTCTATAATATACTCATGTCCCCAAACCATGCAGGGGCAGCAGCGCTTGGTTGAGAGAAGGCTGAGGACCACAAGCATTCATTGAACCTCTCCTAAATGTCTGGAACAAGAAAGAGGCATCTTTCAGAGTCCGTTGGCTGTGGTAGGCACAGGCTGGTAAAGATGGCCAGCCATGGATGAGCCAGTGTCTGGCTTGCTACCTCAATCGCTGTATCTCAAGGAGTCCTCATAATAAAAAAATCACCAACAACAACTTCTGCAGTTCATGTTAGCATTTTACTAAGTCCTCAGAAATGCAGGAACAAGCTTAGCCACGACATCAGTTGGGAAAGTGTCTTAGGAAAACTTGATAATGCACAAAATCAGGACAGGAGGGAAGCCCAGGGTTTGCCCAGCGTTATATCTGAACAGGGAATGTTCCCAAAAATGTATCAGAAGCATCCCCCAAGTGGCTTCCTCAGGGCCTTGGTATCTCTGGGGGACATGCTGGTGGGTAGGCTGGGGGCAGACATGACCCTCTAGTCAGATGTCTAGCCCAGGAGCTCAGAGGGCCTGAGGGGGTCTGTCCCACTGTGCTCCCTCCCACCCCTCCAGCTGGACCCCTGGGCACCCTCCCTGCCTTCTCGGGCACCCCACTGGAACGTCCTTTCAGCCAGAGATGCTGTGGCCAACGCAGCAGCGGCAGAGCTGGGCTGAGTACACTGGGAAACAAGGGCATCCCTGCCAGAGGAAATCCTGCTGGGACGGTCTGTCACCAACTCTTCCTGCTGCCAGTCACACTTCGGCTCCACACTAACAGGAGGGCAGAGCCAGGGGTGGTTTTTACACAGCCTGAGACACCAGGGCCCCCCCGTGCAGCCTCGCCAGCCATTGCCTGAGGTTTTCCCGCAGGGCTATAATCAGTTTTTCAGATATTTCCTACCTCTGAAACCAGCAGTTTGGAGATGTAGCTCAATCTTCAGTGATTGAGCTGCTTTCCTCTCCTGTGTCAAACAGAAGCTGGAGTGATGGGGCCAGGGGGGGCTCAGTCTCAGGGGCACTGGTGGGACCTGGCTACTCAGAGCAGCCCTGGGAGCCTCCCTGTGGGACATCTCGTCCCGTTCCCAACCTGTCAATCACCTAACGCCTGCTTTGTCCCAACCCCTTCCCCCCTTCTCTCTACAGTAATGGAAATCAATGAACTTATTCAGAAGAGGCAACTTTTGGAAGCATTTGCGAGTGTCAAGTACTTGGAAGATGAGACAATCGCTGAACGGGATGCTGAGAAATACAAAGATAACCCCCAGGAGTTTGTGAGGAAATCCAAGGACGTGGATCTGCTTTATAACTCCATCACAAATGCAATCCAGTCCATCGTGATGAGAACATTGGAGCATCCCACTGTAGAGGATACCATGCTGACCTCCATGGTGACTTTAATCGCCCGTGAAGAAGCAGCTCATCCTAACACAGGCAACGCTGCTTGTCCTGGGATGGACTTGCTTGGCACACCCAGAAAGTGGAGGGAGGAGTGGAAGGAAGCTGTCAACGAGAGTGCTAGAAAGAGAGTCCAGAGCATACCCATGGCATCAAAGGAAGAAGAGAGTTCTTGGCTTGATCTCCACTTAGGTTTCCTCCAGAAACACCTGAGTGAAGACTTACTGAAAATTAAGTTATCAGTAAAAAAGTGCTATCCAGAGGAGTACCAGGTGTGTGACATATATGTGGAGGCCTTTCATAATGCCATTGCCTCGCACCTGCAAGATCTCTCCCATAGACCCCTGGAATTCAACGAGCTCTACAGCTTGCTCGACTGGGTGGCCAACACCTACCACAGGTAAGATGCCACGCTTGCCACACTGCTTCAGCCTCCTCCGGGGAGCAGCAGGACCACAGGGTGCTTTCAGAGCACAGAAAGGAGCTGTTTTTCTCTGAGCAAACAGGAGAGACTTCTACAGTAGAACCAGATAGCTAATCTATTAATAGGTGGGGACAAAGGTTTGCTGCTTTTCACAGATCTAAATTACCTCGTTTTCCCCTCCCTCTCCCACTCACTGTTCTCACATGCCAGGAAGCTCCTCCTTGCAGCACTGATAAACCTCCTCACTTTCTGCAAATATTTTGCCAGGTCCAGCAGCTGCTCAATGACTTTCCCAGGCACAGGGAGGGACCTATGGGGGAGCCCTGCCTTCTTCCTGTTTAATTAATACTGTGATGCATTTGGAAACAGGCCACATTACCTGCCATGTTCAGGGGTCAGAGTCCTCTCAAGGAGGTGCCGAGACATCACCATGTGGAATTAGCCACATGAAAACAAAGGCTCTGGCTCAGATGTGTCCACTGCTTAAAGGGGAGGTCCATGGTTTTTAGGACCTGTTAAAGCTCCCTCTAATTCAGGGGTGACTAAAATGTTTTAGGAGCTGCATAAACATATCAAACATCATCCTCAGGGTACCCTGTGTGTGTAGGAATAAAGGCAGGAATTTTTCACAACAGTAAAAACTGTGTGGCTGGACATTGCCTCCTTTTACAGCCAAATGAGGCATCTAAGATAGGCACCAGTAGAAGGTCCAGGCATTGTGTGTCCTCAGTTGTTCTCTGGGCTAGACCACAGCCCATCATTCCACCACCAAAAAGCTCTCCTGGGTTTAGACCCAGCAGAAATACATGGTGTGGTGGGAAGGAGGAGAGAGGCAACATCTACAGGAGATGAGTCTGCTAATAAGCACGTAAGAACAGCTATGTCAAAGCAAAATTGTGTCTCTCCCAGAAGCTGGTTTCCAGGAATGGCCTGAACTGGATAACCAAGGATGAGACAGACGCAAACCAATTGGTATCCCTCAAACAAACCAAAAAGTGAGTGAAGACAGGAATATCAACACTGAGTTAAACAGTGGGCAAAAATGACAGGGAGGGAGCGGTGGTGGAGCAGGGCAAGCAGCAGTGACACTTGCCCAGAGCACTCCTAGCCTGGGTAGCTTTTGGCTCAGGGACATTTGGACCACAGATGGTCATTGTTTTGAACGGCCCTAAACAGACTTATCCTGTGAACTTGCCTAGTTGCTCCTCAAAACTCATTTGGGGTGGTGACTGCTGACATGTGTGTAACTTCCTCAGCATCATGGCACGGGCTGAGCAGCGGTATGGCAGGACCACTATGGGAATGACACTCCCACCCATTGCCCCTCTCCCCACTGTGTCCCTGTTGTTCTCATCCGGAGGGAAATTCCTGGATGTCCCCAGCCCCTGGGCACTGTACTGAACCCCAGCATTGCAGGAGAGGGGAGAAGAAACGAGCTTCAGCAGGCAGGTTCTGCACCAAAGAAAAGTAGCCCCATCGTATTTCTCTGACTTGCTGTGGAAGAGCTTATTGAGAGCTTGCAGCGGTTTGGGGCACTGCCTGCAGTCACCTTGCTGGGTTGGGATGTTTCCATTGGATTTTCCCATTCTAAAAGAACTTCATCCCCTCTTGGGACCCATCCCAAAAAAGAAAAAAATCGTCTGACCTAAACTCATTATCGATGCTACAGTTCAAACAAATGGAAAAAAAGAAAGAGAGGGGAATAAGCTCCTCGAGTATACATTTGAGCCAGTCGTTTAAGCCACAGTGGAGAGTTTGTATTTAAATGTGTGGTGTCCTTTTAAATGAGCAGCAGACTCCTGCAGCAGCTGGGCTGTGCAATGCTCCACATGTACAGATGTACCTCTCCTGGAAATCTGAACCATGACCGTGGGGACATGGACTCCAGGCCACTATCAGCGTGCCGAGTGTTTTTTTCTGCTGAGCAGTCACTCTGCATCAGCCTGACCTTGTGCAGTGCAATCCTCACTTGGACCCAAACCTGACCTTGTGCTGGGTGCTGGTTTGGCAATGGGAATGCTTTTCAGTGGTTGAACAGGCTGCACGCAGGACATCGCAGCTCTGTTCCTTCCTAACCAGGTGACTGCTTGCAACTTGTTCAAGTGCCTGAATATTTTCTTCTTTCTCCTCTCCACCTTCATCACTTCAAAGACGCAATGCCTCCACGGTCCGGTCCGTGGCCGATTGCAGGGGTAGCACATTCAATTGTACGGGCTCATAAGGGGTTTCTTGCCCTGGAGGGAGAAACACGAGTGCTCTCTCCCTTTCCCCGCTAATCAGCCGGTCTGATTACACTGCAGTCAAGGGGAAAGTGAGTGGTGAAGTCGTGTGTCAGCTGAGAGCACTTTGTAGTCAGACTCTGTAGCTGCACCATCCACCCACCGTTTCCATCTGCGGAGGAAGCACAGGGGCAGCGATGTCCCCTGTCCCGAGCACGGGAATGCCTTCCAGAGCCTGCCCTGCACAGAGCAGGACCTGCTCTGCCACCTCCCTGTGCCAGGGGTAACGCACAGGGAAACAGAACGGGCTGGCACGGGCTGTGATGTGACACCAGAGAGGAGCCGGGGGGGATCAGCTAACTGCACAGCAGCACGCTGCTACAGGAATTACCCTGAAAGGCATTTCGCAGGCTTGCAGTCAAATGAATCAGCTTCGGCTTGTTTATTTAAAAAAGTAAATTCTCATAGCGCTTTTCGTGTCCAAACAACTCAGAAGTCTCATGATTTCTAAGGTGGGCTGGAACCTTAGATCATTTTGATTTTGAATAATTAGGATTTTGAATAGTGAGGAAAGATTTTCTTGTTAAAGCTTGAAAACAAGCATCTCAATTTAAGCTTTAAGTGTATTTCTCACGGCTTAATAATTATGTAGCTCATGCCACATGAATATTCCATCAATTTACTTATACTCCAAGGCAACGTAATTTGTTCGTTTGAATCTTTCCAGTGAACTCTTTCTGGGTCACCCTGATCTCAAACCAGAAGTTAAGACAGAAAACCTGTCCCTGCTGTTAACACCAGCAGATTGGGATAAACTGAAGAGCGACTACATCACTTCTGCAAAGGTGAGAGTTTTGCCCTTGCCCCCACGTGCCCCCCAGGGAGGGTATGGGAGCCCCAGCCTCCCTGGGCAGAGATCTTGGATGGCTGCATCATGGGTCCCAGCCCCACCAGGTGCTGAGTCCTGCCAGCACCACTCAGAATGGCCTTTAATCAAAAGCAAAAAGTCCTGAACAACAATTCTGGGACCAAAGAAGGCCATGAGTTTGAACCTGGATGATCGCAAAGCCAAAAGAACTGTACCAGACCCGTACAATATTGCTGAGGCATACCAAAAGGTCATAGCTGGGGTTCATCAGACTGAAAGCATTGCAAAGTTAGGAGTAAAGACATTTTAGCTGCTACTTTCATGGGGTGTGAGCTCCTGCAGCACATCTGAGGCTTGCTGTAGCCAAACAACTTTGAGCTCGTCCCCAACAGAGGATCTCCCCGTGCTTCAGCTCCTCCTAGGAAGCCCCTTCTTCAGTTGTCTTTCTGCTGTCCTGGGCTGGGACCCTGTGTAAGACTACATGATTTCCTGGCTCTTTGGGGGGTTCAGACATTTTCTCGCAAACCATTTCTGAAGCAGGGCAGTGCTGAAGGTGAGCTCAAGGTACCCAGCTGAATAAAATCAGTATTGCTCCATGGTGCTGGTGAAGGATGGTTTTGTTTCACCGGCAGCAAGATTGATTTATCAGCCAGGACTGAGCAGTGCTGCCGCTTACACAAGTGGCTGGACTTCCAGAAAGGACCAGTGTGACTTTGTGCCTTACACGAGCTGGAGGACTTTGCAATCAAGCAGTCGAACAGCTGACACAATATTTGCGTGCCAGCAGAACGATTCCCCTTTGGTTCGGGAGAACCTTGCCCCCGCACGGCACAGCTCCTGATTTTTCCCAGGTTCCTGTGTAGTCTGACAGGGTCTGGAGCAGGACCTTTGGCTCTGCTTACCTTTCCACGCCCCCACTCATGAGCCTTACACACGTGCCGACGGAGCAAATCACCCCAGGCCACTTTACTCATGCTTCCTTCATTATCCTGAGCTGCATGTTTCCTTCCTACGTTTAACATTTAGGAGAAAATCAAAAGCTATTTTGGAAACATCCTGAGACTGGAGGTCACGGAGAAGTGGGAGAAGGAAGTTCATCCAGAAGTGAAGGAAAACCTCTACCACTCCTCGCTCTCCTTTGATATTCAAACGGTATTTAATTAGCAGGGACAAAGTGTGGGGGGCTCTGTGGCTCCAGGGAAACTGGATCATTACCTTCTGGGGTGGAGGTACCGCCTCCTGCGATAGTTTATGTTAGTCACGCACTGGCAGAATACATTAGAGCAGAAAATGCAGTTTATTACAACTTTTAGCTCTCCCGCTTGCCTTCTAGCTGCAAATTAAACCTGCTGTCAATTGTGTCAGCAACATAATAGGCAACTGATTTTAAAGTCCTTAAATCTCTTTGATTAGAAAGAAGAAAGAGAAAGGGGAAAAAAAGGCGGAAAGAAAAGGTTTGTTAGAAAAACCCTTTGGCTGAAAGAGCAACTTTGTCCCGGGGCTGCGGCAGCCACGGAAAGGCCGTAGGCAGTGACAGCCACTCCAATTTAAACAGTATAAAAAACAAAAGCTCCCACTAGCTTTAGGGACTACAGGGTAATAAAGCCAGGAGGGGTTCAGATTCATTCTCTTCACTCAAAGGGTTGAGTCATTTCAATTAAATATTACCAAAAAAAAAAAAAAAATTAGAGAGGGAGAGAGAAAGAAAGAAAGAAAATCAAAGAGTTTTGCCGGCTGCCGTGACTCATTTTCCATAGAGGAATATTACAGGTTGTGTGATCACCAGGAAGGCAGGTCTGAATTGGATTAGCAGATGGGTAGGATGCCTCAGGAAGCGCCAGAGCGGGATGGCAGCCTCCCTCACTCTGGAGAGGCCACTGGGACTATGGGAATGGGAATCGGGGCAAGCAAGATTTCAGGGTGATGCCCGAGCCTCCGTGCAGCCCTGGTGTCGCTCCTGAGGAGGGGGATTGTGTGTGCCCCCAGGGGTGGTGCTTAGAGCCACCCTCAACATGGGGACACGGGGATGGCTTGGCTCCCCTGGGGCATTGGGCTGGGGATTGATCCACAAATTCCCCCAAAAGAGGAGGATGGAGGCTCGGGGCTCCAGTCACCACCACATCTAGCTCACACGCCATTACGTGATTACGCCGTTACACAAATCAGTTTGTGCCTCTTGGCCCATTCTGGATTATTATTTTTAAAACTATCAGAGAGTAATACAAACCTCCTGGCAACAAGTTGGCTATTTCTCCCTTTGCTAGGCAAGTCATTTTTATCAACCAAAGCTGCACGAGATCCTTGTCTCCCCTGCACTTGTCATATTCACTGGCATTTTTTCATGCCCTTTTCTAGATCATTGCGGAGCACATGAAGATATCTGGAGCCATCAGCAAGAGCCTGGGAACACAAACGCTTGAGCTGTGCCTGGCAGAGCTGAATGAATTCTTACCAAGGTCATCGCCGCTCCGGGCAGCACATTCTTTCCAAATGAGTCCCACATTGGTAAAAAAGCAGGGAAAAGGTCCATGCATTGGGCCAGACACTGGCACCGAGCAGGCACAGGCCTGCTCCTGGGAGAATCGGAGATCACAATGAGCCCAATGCCGAGCAAGCAGCAAAACAACTTGGAGGGAGTCGTAAACAGACCCAGATGGGACTCTTGCGAGTCCCAAAAGCTGAGGTCAGAGCTCCAGGAAGGAGCTGCTGGATGAAAAGGAGTGGGACCGCTGCGGTCCCATCCACCTGAGACCTTTGTGCCCTTGGATGCTGGTCGCTTGCAGCTGCAACCAGCAGTTACGGACCCCCAGACCTAGAGCCTGCTTGCCCAAAGCACAATCTAGGTGTCCCCGGGTGAGTCCTGAGGGATTTCCCCAGCATCCCATGGCTACGGGCATAGAAATGGCTGATGAGACCCTCTCTGTTACAAAAAACACATAGTTATGCTGCCTTCTGAGTCTTTTTAAAACGTATCCAGTGTCCAAAGGGCACAGGATCTAGCAACTTTGCTGAAATAATGATTTGGTAGGCCCTGATTTATGGTCTCAGATCTTCTTCTCTGCTGTGACGTGCTTTGGGGGTGCTGCAGGGAAGGATTTTTGGCTCGCAGAGGGTCCCAGCACAGCGACAATGCTGTCCGACCCCCCCGGCGGGGCTGTGTTTCGGGGGGTTCAGGGTCGCTTGCCGGAGCAGCGATCTGCAGAGGAGAAAGGCCCTTCGGCATGAATCAACTCTGAGTGAGACTAAAAATAATTTCACATTAACCTTTGAAGTTTCCCACCTCCGGCAGGCGCTGAGTGGGGAGTTTGGTAACAGACGTTTTGCAGGAGTGAGGGTGGGGAGCCCAAACGCTGCTTTTTCAGACCGTGAACCCGGGGGCATGGCAGGTGCCCAAAAGTGCATGAAAGGCAAGTTTTTCACCTTCTAAACCCTCATCTCCAATGGCACAGCCATCTACACTTGTCTCCCATGCCCTAGGTGAGCAGGGTTGTTCAAACCAGCTATTTGGCTTTGAAGTCTGCCTGCGTTTTTGAGGAGAAACACAGTACTAATGTTCCATTCTTTCTTTTTTTTTTTCTTTTTTTCCCCTTTTTCCTATTTTTTCTTTTTTTTCCCTTTGTTCTCTTTTTAATTTTTTTCTTTTCTTTTTTNAAAATTGGTGTAAAATCCAAGCCGGGGTAGCAAGGGCCCCCAGATGAAAGGGTCGCTGAAACTTAGGCTTTTCCTTAAACAAAGCTGAGATGCGAGTGGCTGAGGCCGGCTGGAGCAGGTTCCTTTACCCTGACAAAGAATGGGAGCACCAGGCAAAGCTTGCCTGAGCATGCAGCCTCCTGCCAGCAGCGCGGACCTGGCTGTAAAACAGCTGTCAAAGCCATAAAAGCGGCGGGGGTTGGACTAGATGATCTCCAGAGGTCCCTTCCAACCCCATATCGTTCTGTGATTCTGGGGTTCTGAGCAGTGCCACACGGAAACCAGATACCAAACATACCCTGCTGAGATTGCGGATGGGAAACGTAGGTGTGATGCCCTGTTCCTGTTCACCTTCTGTTGTAAAATCAGCCCTGAGGTAAATCCTTTCCTTGCGCGCTTAAGAGGGCACGTATTATATTGCCCCAAAAGCCAGAGAGATGAAGGACCAGACTGATGAGCCTGAGCACCACGGCTGCAATTAGTCCCTCAGCGTGAGGAAAAGTCAGAGATTTGGCGTGCCGAGATCCCTGGCATCTCTCCAGAAGTGCTGCGTACCCGCTCAAGGCGAGCGCACCCTAAACCCGTAATTATCTGCCATCTATTCCCCTCCAATGCACACACACGTTATGACAGCTGGAAAAAACCATGTCTGCATACAGAGGGGACAGGTTGGGCCAGCCACCGGTGTCTCCTGGCACCGCTGTGTACACAGAAGATGAGCCATCCTCGGTCCCCCAGCCGTTATCATTACCTACGTGTCTTCTCCTGCAGGTTCGGGGAGGAGTTCATGGTGTGGAGCACTGCCCAGGACAGTCCCATCTTTGCACCCTATTTTGCTGCCTACATCAACAGCTTCCACGACCTGGTGTAAGTCCCCCCACAAGCCGAGCTGCCGCATTGCTGGGGTACGGGAGGGTGGCAATGTCCAGAAAGGAAAGACCAAGGTCTCCTGGGGGTGCTTCATGGGGTGCTCAGCTTCCAGCCCTTCCTCGCCTCTTGGGGGAGATGTTCCTCAAGAGATGCAGATACAAATCATTTCACTGGGGCAAAAAGATGAAGAAACAGAGGTGAGGATGGATGTGGTTCACGGACAGATCCGGTGCTTGCGTGAAAGCTTTAAACTAATTTTCAGCCTGTCTTTTTCAGCCTCAAGAGGAGGGTCTTTTTTTTTTTTTTTTTTTTTTCATTTTTTTGTTCTGGAGCTTGGCAGAATAAACCCAGCAGCACGGTCTGACGGCTGCTTTTGGCACCGGGCTGGAGGAAATTCCGTGCCAGCCCCCCTGCAAATAAAGCCCTGCCATGGCTGCTGGCAGGAGGAGGAACTTCTAGGGCTTTGCGTGCGTTATGAATCAGTTATTTAAAGCCATGCGTTGAAAAGGCGTCTGATAAACAGGTATGCCCACCAGCTCTGGGCATCCCTGCCGTGCAGATGCGATGCTTCGGAGGTCAACCTGACAAGCAGCCGAGAAGTTTGGGGTGTTGCTCTCCATCGTTGCCCGGCACTGCCCGCGGCGGGGGATGTTACGTGCCAAATATTATTGAGGGGATGCAGAGGATTGAGCGTTGCAGTCTCTCACAGGAGCCAAAGGCTCCAGCCGCAGTGAGCACTACTCTCGGGACGTCTCTAGATGGCACGGTCTCTCCAGCAATGCTAACCTTGCCGAGGAGCCAGCTTTCTCTCCCTCCTTCTGCAAAAAATTGGCAGTTCCCTGGGGCTGGCTTCTCCCTTCACCACCTCTCCAGTCCCCAGCAGTCCCCCTAAGGGGACTGCTGGGGACTGGAGAGGTGGTGAAGGGAGAAGCCAGCCCCAGGCAGGGATCTGACGGGCATTTAGGTGGTGGATTAGCTCCTCTGGGTTTGTCCCCGTGTCGAGTTAAATATTTGTCAGCCTGGGGTGAGAGGGTTGCTCTTAACGTGTTTTGTAGTCCTGCCTGGGCATCCTCAGACACAAACGAGTTACCAAGCAGCAGCAGGAACCCGCCGTGCCCCGTGGTNGAGAAGCCAGCCCCAGGCAGGGATCTGACGGGCATTTAGGTGGTGGATTAGCTCCTCTGGGTTTGTCCCCGTGTCGAGTTAAATATTTGTCAGCCTGGGGTGAGAGGGTTGCTCTTAACGTGTTTTGTAGTCCTGCCTGGGCATCCTCAGACACAAACGAGTTACCAAGCAGCAGCAGGAACCCGCCGTGCCCCGTGGTCACAGGAGCGGACGTGGCACGTCCAGAGATGCTTGGGGACCACTGGCGTTTTGGTGGTGCTGCCTCAGGTCCCCCTGGAGCGTGTTCCAGTGGGGCAGGGATGGAAAGTGAGAAGAAAGCCAGGATCTCGCAATACCCCCAAAAGCCCATGCATGCTGCTGGGGATTTCATTAACCTCTCCGACGTTGTCTTCTCTTCCTTCTTGGTGTGAAACCTTGCAGAAGTATGCACTGTCCCTAGGAAACTCCACAGGTTTCCACCTCCGTAGTTCACCGTCCCAACTGCTGCCGATAAACGCTGCCTGGAGTGAGTCAGCAGGGCTCTGGGGGACGCGGGGTCAGCAGCTTTCCCTTCTCCAGCTTTATTATTTACTTCTCTCAGTGCCCCTCAGTGCTCTCTCAGGTACCTGGAGATCATTTAGCAGAAGTATTGCTCAAGTGAAAAAGTAACCAGCCCATGCAACCGCTCTGCATGGTTGAACCACCCCACCTGATGAGGAAATAGGTGGTTTTTTAAGCACAGTTATTCAGTTGTGATTAATTTGCTGTGTATGGATTGTGCAAAAGGAGTCATTACTTTCACCCATTAAGTGTTTCCAAGAGGAAGTAGTAGATACACAAATTTATTCAAAAATAGTGTCCAAGATGCCAATCTGGATAAAATGCTTGGGGGGTGTAATGGTTTACATAGTTAACATTAACCCACTGGTGGTGTCTCTCCCTCTCTCTCTAGGTCAGAGTTAGAAACGGTGTTTAAAGTCAACACTGAGGAACTGCAGAAGATCTTGGCAGCTCTGACAAGGAACTTCACAAATATTTTTTTAAATAAATTAAAAACAAAAGCACAGGTAAGAGAATCTTAGCCACATTATTTCCTAAATAGAAGGGGTATGTGCAGGACCACGGCAGCAGCAGAGGGCCGCTGCCCTTCCCTTGTCTCACCAGCTAGACCTTGGTTTGCAGCGCATGACATTATGGTCCCTCCAAAATCCATCATGCCTAACATTTGTAGAAATCCTCCTTAACTCAAAGCGACACTTTCAGCATCCTGGGAGCTTTTCTGCTGTGAGTAATGATACATTTGTGAAGCTGTTTGCTTTAGTACAACGGCAACCAAAAGAAAAGGGTATTTAGTGGCTTCCAGCATCTCAGGCAAAGCAGTGGGGGGAAACCTCACCCACAGTGAAGCACCAGGGAAATCAGCACCAATGGGACGTTTTTCCTTCTATCAAAACATTTGGATTTTTCAAGACTTTGATTTACTCTCACTTATTCGTAGATCTGCCATCATAGTCCATTATCAACCTCTTCAGACAGGACAGAATTCATTCTGGTAGAGGTGATTTTTCCAGGCTGTTTCCATGGTGAAGAAAGACTGATTCTTTCATCATGAGGATGCTAAAGCTCTGGTATCATCCGATAAAGCTTTGGTATCATCTCAACTTGTGTTAAGAGGCCTAAAAGGCAATGTGCTGCAATGCAGTTTGTGCTTCCCAGGTGCTACAGATGGGCCTTTCTGCCCCCCAGCTGGCTGGGGGTCCACTACCTCTAGCTGGTATAACACCAGATGGGGAAAATTAAGCCTTTCGTCTGACCTCTTTTCACTCATCCTAATTCACTTTCTAAATCACCGAGCACAACTTTGAGTGGCCAAGACAGTCACGCAACTGCTCCAATCTAAGCCAAGGGGACTTTCCAGTGACTGCAGAGCTTGTCTCAGAGCCTAAGGGGCAGGAGAGGAAGGAGACAAGCCAAGGCATTGAGCAAGAGAGCCAAAATGCCGTGAGAACTGCGAATGGCGGGGACAAAGCATTTCCAAACAGCCCTCCAGCAGGCTGGGAGCACAGCAGGAGGGCACAAGCTGGGGAAATAATTGGGAAGGAGACTGCCAGGAATCGAAAGACAGAGATCCTGAGAGCTAAGAGGAGAAAAGCAAAAGGGAATGTGCCAGAGAAGGAATATTTTGAATTTTGCCCTTAGGGGAGCCTCTTCCAGGTGCCTTTAGCGGATATTGCTGTATTTCCGTGTGGAGGGACATTTAGTTCTGGGGACTTGGCAGGGGGCCCCCTGCCCACTGGGGACACTTGGTCAGAGCACCTTGTACCCAGGGCAAATGGGAAACGGTGCCATCACCCCCATATCATCACTGACCATGAGACATCAAGTTGGGGATGCTCCCAGCTATTCCCCCACCACCACATCAGAGCAGTGAGCAGAAGGAAAATCCCAGTGAGACACAGACACATGGGTCTGCAGGCAGGACAGACAGCCCCCTGCGAGTGCTGTGAGCAAGAGGAGCTTGATTTCCTCATGGAGAAGGCTGAAGGGGTGATGGATTACTGGGCTAATTTCCAACAGACTCACTACCAAGTGATGTATTGTGTCCATAGCTGGTGCAAACCCAGGTAACACTAGCATACATGGTTGCACACCACAGCCTGTTCTAGCCATGCCTGAGTTTCCTCTGATTATCTTTCACATCTGTTTCTTCATCCATACAGTAGGTATACAAATCTATTTATCTAAAGAAATGTAGCTGGTGGATTAGAAGGTGTCCTGGAGCAAAGAAATGAGGTGTCCCAAGCAAAGCCTTTAATGCCAAAGCATCTCCTGCTCGGGGAGTGATGCTTCTCCTGTCTGCACTGGGGCACCTACCCGGAAAGGGGAGACGTGGATCTGAATTCCCCAGGGTTCTGAGAGAATCCCAACCTGCTCCCTGCTCCTGGTGCCTAACGCCTGGTGTGCCTTCAGGCAGAGGGAGTGCACCATCGGTGCTCTGTGCTTTTTGGTTCAAGCTCCCTGATACAGCTGGGTGCCTTCAGCTAGTGCATCACCTAGTCTGAATATTACCGGTGTCATCAGTGAGGTGGTATTTTTTCAGCCACTCCTTAAGAAAATCCTGACCAAGGACTGGATTTTGGCTACGGAGAGGCCAGACTCGTTGGCATCGGCGATCTCGCAGTTCTCCAAGCACCTGCAGCACGTGAGGGAGCCCACGGGACAGGTAGGAGGACGGTCCCATGCCTGGGCACAGTGATGCTGGGGGAGTCCCACTGTCATTTCCAGGCTCTGGTCTGACCTGCAGACTCATCTCCAGCGGTGGGGGATGTTTATAACCATGGGGACTGCTCATGGGGAGTAGTTCAGCTATTACCATACTTCCACGTGAGAATAAGCAACATCTTTCCTTTCTGTAGTTTAAATACAGGAAATGATTCCTTTAAAGAGGAACAAAAAGCTTTGGTGAACATTACCACTAAACATTATAATTCCACGAGTTGCAGGCCTATATACTCCTTTCACATCTGTGCAGTTGTGAAATAAATGGGTGGGTGACAACTGCACTATAACTTAAAATAAGAAAGCACCGTCAAAACCTACCTTTAAAACAATCCTAAATATCCCCCCCTTGCTCCTTGAGGAGCTGAACGGCTGACACAAAACCATGGGCTGTTCCAGGGTGAGGAGTATTTCCATGCATTCCCTTGGGCGCTGCTGGCTGCCTTCAGCTGACCTGGGCAGTGTGTCCTGGCCGGTGCATTGCCTTCGTGCATCCTCTCTACACCCTCAACTACTGCTAAAGACCCGAGGGCTTCCTCTGCCCTCTCTCACTGCCGTAGCCTTACCTGAGAACCACAGAAAAAACGCATGAGGTTTGGATTTTTTTTGACCAGGAGCTTCTTCGTGACATTCATAAGTACGTGGTGAGGGAATACATCGTGCAGGTCATCAAACCCAGACGGAAAATGAACGAGGAGACGCGGCAGCAAGTGAGTGAAAAGATGAACCAGGAAGCCAGAATCCTAAATAATACGCTCATCGATCAGGTATGTGAGTTCCCTCCTGGCATCCCCAGGTTGTCCCATTCCCTGAGGTGTGATGGCTTCTCCACTTCCCGAGGACTGAAGCTGCAGGCTTTCAAGGAGGACAAGCCTCAAGAAATGTAAAAGTGCTTAAAAGAGAGCAAGCGAGGTAGTCACTGCAGGTTAATGGTGTGGACTTCCAGCCTGGTGGCTACTCTGCAGTAGCAGCTTGTGTGTGCTCAGCTGGCAGCTCTGCAGTTGCCCATGGGCGTTTTGCGTGGCTGTAGGATCAAGAAGTACATGCTGTAGGATCAAGCTCATCCTGTGGCAACTTGGTCCTGGGCCGGTTCCCTTGGGCCACGGGATGCACCTTGTCTCTGAAGGATCCCTGCCCTGGGTACAGTTCATGGAGATGAGTCCACCAAGGAGGTGCATCCGGGCACACAGTCTGTGTACAGGAGGGTGATGGGGAGAAAATTGCAGCTGTTTGTGTGCTTTGTGGCTCGGCAGCATCAGTCTGGGATTTTCAGGGAAGTCAAAGTTGAATTTATTGGGATTTGCGGAAAGTTGGGTGTGTGGGGCACTGATCCCCACCAGGGTGGTTACTTGGCTGAGGCAGTGAGGCACGTGAATCTATTGATGGGGTGGGGGGATGAGGAGAGGGGGAGAAGGCTCTGGCATCCTCTGCTGTGCTGGACCATGGCCATAATGCCCTGCTGAGGGTCTGGCTCCCTGGGGTGCTCGTGAGCATTGGGGAGCGCAGAGTCAGGTTCCAATGGAGCTCCTGGGGGTGCCTTGCTATTGCCACCCCCCAGCAGCACCCTGCCCACTCCACAGGTTGGATCAATGGGCCAAGATCAATGGGATGAGGTTTAATAAGGCCAAGCACTGGGTCCTGCATTTCAGTCACAACAACCCCAGGCGACGCTACAGGCTCGGGGCAGAGTGGCTGGAGAGCTGCCCAGCAGAAAAGCAGAAACACACCTGGGGGTGTTGGTGGACAGCCGGCTGAACATGAGCCAGCAGTGTGCCCAGGTGGCCAAGAAGGCCAACAGCATCCTGGCCTGGATCAGGAACAGCGTGGCCAGCAGGAGTAGGGCAGTGATGGTGCCTCTGTACTTGGCGCTGGTGAGGCTTCACCTTGAGTCCTGTGTTCAGTTCTGGGCTCCTCACCACAGGAAGGACATTGAGCTGCTGGAGCATGTCCAGAGGAGAGCCACCAAGCTGGTGAGGGGTCTGGAGAACAAGTCATATGAGGAGAGGCTGAAGGGAACTGGGAATGGTTAGTTTGGAGAAGAGGAGGCTGAGGGGAGACTTCATTGCCCTCTACAACTACCTGAAAGGAGGTTGTAGAGAGGTGGGGGTTAGCCTCTTCTCCCAAGGGAATAATGACAGGACCAGAGGAAATGGTCTGAGGTTGCGGCAGGGGAGGGTTAGATTAGATATTAGGAAGAATTACTTTACTGAGAGAGTGGTCAGGCACTGGGACAGCCTGCCCAGGGAGGTGGTGGAGTCACCATCCCTGGAGGTATTTAAGAAACGTGTAGACATGGCACTTCAGGGAATGGTCTAGTGCCCGAGATTGTTGGGTTTTGTCTGTTTGTGGGTGGGTGTGGTGTCTTTTTGTTTTTGGTGGGTTTGGTGGGGGTTTTTTTAGTGGTTGGACTCGATCTCAGAGGTCCCTTCCAACCATGAATATTCTGTGATTCCGTGGTTCTGCCCTACACCAGTGACAGCCACCCACTGCCACGCTCTGCCCTGCAGCTGAAAAGCATTTTGCAGGTGCCGCGCTTCCCCCTGACGTCCCCATGTGCCTCCTCGTTCACAGGGCTCGGACTCCGACTGGCTCCTTTCCGCCATACACCACATCGCCAACATCATTGGGGAGAAGAAAAAAGACAAGATCAAGGAGTACGTCAGGGAGCTGTGTCAGGATTATCCAGATATCAGGTGTGTGAAATGGCAGATGCCAGAGCTGCCGGGCTCCATCCCAAACAGCGCCAGCTCGCCCCTTGCCTTGGCCAAGCTCTTCAGCTTCTCTTCTCTGCTGGTAGCCACACGTTAGAGGTCAAGGTGGCAGCAACTGGGGGCATTCCACCTTGGTTTTCTTTCTGTATGGCTGCATCCTTTCTCCCTTTTTTCCCCCATCTGCTGTATCTTATAATGCACACAGGTTACCTCAAAAGCCTTTTAATTTTAGAATAGAATAGAATAGAATAGAATGGAATGGAATTGAATTAGTTGGAAAAGGCCTACAACAATCATCTAGTCCAACTGCCTGACCACATCAGGGCTGGCCAAAAGGCAAAGCATGTTAATAAGGGCATTGTCCAAACGCCTCTTACGTACTGACAGTCTCGGGGCATCAACTACCTCTCTAGGAAGCCTCTTCCAGTGTTGGACCACCCTCTCAGTAAAGAAATGCTTCCTAATGTCAAATCTAAAGCTCCTCTGATGCAGCTTTCAACCATTCCTGTGTGTCCTATCACTAGATACCAGTTTATTACTCCAAATGAACCTTTTTCACTGCAAAGCTCCAGGTTGTCTTTCGGCTCATCACTAGTATTAGGCCAGTTTGCCGATTTGCAGGCTCCAACTTTGGAGCAAATACTTTGTCTCCTGTTCTCAAGGCTCAGTCCTCAAAGTGCAGCAGACTTTGACGCAGTTCAGCTGTAGTTTCTGAAAGGGCCTCAGCACAACCACTAGATTTTGGAATAAATTACAAATTCTTTCTTTTGTACTTTCCATTTGCTGTTCCAAAGCGGCATCTGCAAAATTTAAGGCCACTGGAAAAGTAAACAAAGCGACTAGCTCTGTGCGTGGCTAAGCAGCTTTGTATCAGAAGTTATGTCCTCTTCTACAGCTCTTCTACCAATCACTGAGAAGGAGTATCAGTGGTACAGCTTGCAAAAAAATTCCATTTCATCAGAGTCACTTCAGAAAAAGATCAAAGGTTTTTGCACTGGGTTACACGGTTCCTGCTGAAGAACACTTATACAATCAAAATCAACCATAAACTTAACAAATTCCTCAGGACACTGACGTGGACTCTCAAATATTTAGAAAAAAAATGACATTAAATATATTTTCCTTTCCCCAAAACCGAGGCTCAAAATTTTTCATAAGTATATTTAACTTGAGTGGGTCAGATATGCTTCAGGCTTATCTGTGTGGGGAAATTCAAGACATGGATTTCCTAGGTGAACACACCTATCCTACAAAAAAAAAAAAAAAAAAAAAAAAAAAAGCCTTAATCCCAGTGGCCAGACTCAGCTGACGAAGGAGGCAGTGCCTGTTCTGGGAAAGATGGGGGAGGTAAATGGTGCCTAGTCAGGCTTAGCTATTTGAAAACGATTTTCCAGGCAGAAGAGCCATTTACAAGGCTGTGATTTGTGGTACTTTTTCATCATTTGCCTTAGACCCCAGCCAGGTTTTTAGGCTCATCCTCTTGGTTGATCTATTTCCTGGCTTTCCATTATTGAGTAATATTAACAATTAAGTTTGGAAAACGAGGCGGAACCTGCTGGACCTGCATTGCTTCCTGTTCAGGTCTCTGTTAATTCTTCCCCTGAGCTCTCAGAGACGTTGCTGAATTTGTATATACTGAGATTACTGGAACAGGGTATCTTTCCAAGTTGGCTTTCCTAGCTCTAATCTAATTAGTGCCTGTCAGCTTCCTAAATATTAGCACTTCCATTACTCAACTCAAAATAATCATTAAATAAAAGGTCTGCAGCCTCTCAGGAAAACTTGAAAAAGACGTCACGTGTTGTGAAGAGAGAGGAGGAAATTCCCCGCAGCACCAGAAGCTGAACGGTGTCCCACCAGCACAGGGTGGTAGGAGCTGATGCTCGCTGGCTCGGTACCTCCTCAGGCTGCAGACCCCCCCCCTGCAGACCACCTTCCAGCCAAGGGAGGGGATGTTGGTTGATGGTTGGACTAGATAATCTTAAAGGTCCCTTCCGACCTAGACAATTCCATGATTCTGTGTTCCCCAGCGCTTTGCCATGGCCTCGCTCCCTCTCCGGCACGGTGGTTGGTTGGTTGTTTACCTCTGGGCTGGTTTTGCTCACCAGGACTGAGCGAGGTCTTGTTTGGTTTCTGCAGGAAGGAGCATGTCATGGCGGTCCTCGCGCTCCGGGGGCTGGGGCGTGCCAGGAGAGCGGCGATTTTTCGGCAAGGCTACCATGTGCTGGAGAGCCCTGATGGTGGGGAGGGCAGCACGCTCTTCGATGATATTGATGCCCCGGTGATCATCAGCTGCTTCTAAAACAGAACCAGAACATCAGTCAGCATCTTCCCTCCTCCTGCGCTGCCTCTACAGCGCGATCCACAATCTGCTACCCCACCTTGTTCCTCTGCAAATGCAACTTTTTGACTGCTGTGGGAAAAGGAGTAGCTTTCTGAACTTGCTACCCCGAGTTCAGAAACCCAAGGCAGCAGACGCACCAAGACACTGACCTCCTGCCAGAGCTCCTGGGCAACAGCTCCAGCCCAGGCACCGTGTCCACCCTGTGTTCAGTACAGACTTTATTGCTCTGTTGTTTGGTCCAAGATTGAGGCTCTTTTCAGACAACAGGAGAAAACCAAAAGGAGTTCACTCAGAGCTATATTAAGGCTCAGACTGTGCGTTCCATAATTATACAGCAGCAGAGCAAGAGCCTCCTTCATAATTAGTATCCCTGAGCAACCAAGGGGCAGAGCTTGGGCAGGGATGTGGTGCCCAAGTCTTATTTCCCTCCCCCGTGAATGAGCTGGCATGACACAAGGTTGGTGACGTTGTGACCCGATGCCACAAACCACTACCTGCCTGAGGAGGAAAACCTTGGAGGGTAACCAGAGCCCACAGCTGGGACACGCAGCGCATGGACTGTGCTGCATTCCACGATGGGCCCCGTGGCCCTTCTGGTGTTTGAGCAGTTTTTCCACACTCGTGGGCTGCCTTGCAAAACTCCTGAGGGACCGAAGACCGGTTCATGCTGTCACAGCCTCTCTGTGTGGGCAGACATGTCTGGACCAGACGTGCCATGCGGAGGGAGGCTCCGAGTCCTCCTTGCCTGGAGGAAAAGGGCCACCGTGCCCCTAGTCCCTTTTCTTGTTTGTTCAAATGAATTTTAACAAACCCGGTACCATCTGACTGCAGTATGAAACCTAATGTGAACCGGACAGGCATAGAGCTATGGGTCGGATCCTCATCCAGTGTAAACCAGCATCCCCCCATTGAAGGGGAATGGAATACCAACAGTTTAACTCCCATGAGGGATCCAAAGCATTACATCCAGCATCTGCAGGGGAGTCTAAAAGAGACATCCAGCAGCCTACGGCCATGCAAATCTGATTTTATTTAATCCAATTTATCCTTTAGGTTGCCCTCCACTGGAATTAATCCAAGACTGGATTATGATCCAAGACATGTCTACGATCTATCAATTAATGTGATAAATGTGGACATGGCATAGCCTTGGAACACTAATTTTTCTGCTGCATAGCCTAGAGCATCAGCAGTGAGACTCTTTTGCTTCCTTTGCTCCAGTTTGCACCAGTGTAAATGTCAGGCTGGATGAGCAGCAGGCACTGGTGACAGGCCAAGGGGGCTGTTATGATGGATAAGAATTACAAGAGTCCACCTTTAATTCACAATCATCATATGAAAATTTTTCTAAGGTAGACTTGCTTCCTCCACAGTCAAGATGAAGTGGTTTTCTAAAGATGGCTTTGAAATATCGGGTATGAATTGAGAGCTTGAGGCAGGAAATCCTGGGAGGAATTTTCTGCCCTGCATCATTCTTCTATACAGCTCGTGACAATTCCTGCAAATCCTTGGCTTGGTGACTCTCTGTATTTGCTATGGAGAAGTAAACTACCATCTGCATCTCCTGTTAGGTGTGAAGAGCTCAGGAACACCGTGGAGCTCCCCTTCCCTGTCCTGAGGACACAGTGTAAGCAGGGAGCCCTGGATTACACCCCGGTGGGTGTGTGAGCTACATCCCCCATCCCAGCAGAGGGGAAGGGCTTCAGCGCTGAGAGATTTACATTTAATGTCAAATGCATTGACTAAGTGGGGAGGGGGGAGAGGATAAAAAGGGGTTTTCAACTTTTGCGTCCTCAACCTGAGACATCTAAGACTGGCTTTTCAGAGGAGTGTGGGATTTGAGGCCCTAAAGCCTCAACAGGAGCTTTTGTGCGTCAGAAATTTCCCTCTGCCCTGCGTGTGTCTCTGATCCAAGCACCTCACGCAAGGCATCTGAGGCACAGAACTTTTCCCAAGTGCATTAAACGTATACTGGGTTTTCAGTCTTATTCTTTTCACTAGCTGTCTCTCCACAAAGCAGCTGCCTTTCCTCAGGCTCCAGCCGCCTGGCCCTGGGATTAGATAAGGCTTCTGTTTGCTAATAAAAGCAAGTTGCTACCCTGAAGTCGTGGAGGAAAGCTGGGCACAGACAAAAAGTCACCTGCTTTTTGTCACAGCCTCTCCTGGGACTGTCAGATCCTGCAGCCTGGCATCCTGTGAGCCAGCAGCAGGAGCCCAGCCTGCTTCCTCCAGGAGCTGGTGCTCGCTCTTAAGCAATCCAGTTTAATGCTGACCCCATTAGGAAGAGACTACAGATCTGCCCCTCTCCTGCCCCGACATCCATGCTGGAGAGGGAGCTCCAGGGTGGCTGGGGAGCGAGGTCCTGCCCCTCCCTGGGCAGGGGGATGCTCGGTCTGAGCTGCAAGAGCAGGTCCTGGAGACATCTGAGCCTGGAGAGAAGGGCTATGCTCTCTGCTGCTGTCCAGCTGTCTTCTGTGGAACACCCCGTGTTGATTAGGACCATACTTTACATTCCAATAAAAGAGAAGAGAGGCCTCTCACGGGCTTTTATTGTGAAATATGTTGCTTTTGTAGGAAAGTGCCAAGGAGCTCACTTATTACCCCACGAACTCCCTCTGTTTGCTCTTTCCCTGTGATTTCCACCATCAGCCCTATTCCTACCCCAGCAGGCAGTTACATTCCCCACCGGGAGACGCAGCTGGAGACCTCCAGCTTTACCCTGGAGCCCCTGAGCCACCAAGTACAGATACATCCTCCCGTGAATAAGGCTTTCTCAAAAGTATCAAACTAATTGGAAGAGCCAAACTCTCTCCAGATTAGCCTCTCAGGGGTGAACGCTGCGTTTCGGGGGGGAGACCTGGCACAGCTCACAGCGCTGCGTGGGCGGTGACATTTTACTTTTTGTTTGTTTCTGAGGTCCCTGCTGTTTCACAATACTGTTTGCTTCTGGTTTGGGGTGAAGAGGAGTGCTTCCAGTATTCTGTCCAGGGGAACAGTGTCTGCAGCCAGGGTGGCCCAGGGGAGGATGGCGTTTGCCATCGGAGACTGGCCTTCAGATGCCATCATTTCAGCAATTCAGTGGAATTGTCTTTTCCTGGAAGCAAAGTGCCACTCCATTGCTCATCAGCAATCGCCAGGCTGCAGAGATCCCTCCCTAAGCAAGGGCTGGGAAGGAGCCGTCCATGGCAATTACTCTGCAAGGAAAGGGAAAAATTATGCAGCTTTAAACATGGAAAACAGGTTCACTCCGAGCAAGAAAGTAATAAAACTGAGACATTGCAGGGAAAGCTCAGGAGGCTCTCCCTGAGCTGAGAATCCTAATCCATCAGTCAGTCAAAATATTGCAGAAAAAGCCTTTTAGTGCAGCAGCACTATAATGTTTAGCTCCCTGCCATGTGTTGTCTTCCAGCAAAGAGCTCTCAATTGGGTTAAAATATTAAGGAGAAGTGGATTGCAGTATTACATCTACTTTTATTACATCTAATATTATATCAAACATTACATCTACAGGGCCTGACACCACCCAGCAAACACAGCTGAGAAGAAAAGAGGTGCCAGAACATTAGTATCTCAAGGGCAGCTTTACTTTTCAGCTACTAACTACTTCGGTAATTATATATCACAGTTCTCTAAAGTATTGGTGTTTAGCAAATGTTTATCTTCTGTATTTTGCTTATTTCTCCATGAAGTCTTGTTGTGGTTGGATTTACTGCCCCAAAGCCAGTCCTGTCAGTTTTGCGGGCACTGGGCAGATAGAGGAATGCTCTGCTCAGCATCGCTGTGCGCTTACATCCCTTAAGGACATTTTTGTGTAAGACTGTTAATGCTGAGATAACATTAGCACTGGGATTGGCCCACCTCTCTCATAAAACCCAGGCAGGAGATCCGTCAGCTTGCTGGAGCATTTATCAGACATAGCTTGTTTAAATCATTACTATTGCAATAATAAGAGAGTATTGATTTACATCAAGGTAAAGATTGATGTAAATTAATGTGTGGCAGAAGTGGATTAAGATTAACTTCTAAAGAACTGCAAGAACTTCCTCTAGTCCCGCAGCCACATAATTAATTCTTTGCCTGAGGACACTGAGCTAACGTGAACTTTGCCTCCCTGTATTCATCCCTGTCACACAGAGCACTGCAAATAGCCTCTAATACCCTTCCAACGCAGCACTCTCCGTTTATATTTGTAAATCTGTATCAAGTCATTCAAATACATTATCCCAGAAAAGGAGTAACATGTAAAACCGAGAAACTTCCAGGAAAAGGCTGTAGTAGTATTTTTGCCATCTTGATACTGCCTCAGTGAGATTCTCAACACGCCCGGGTAAGGCTTTCTCCATGAGCTTCATGGAGATTATATTCTTGTTAAATCAGGCAGAAAAAGTGAATGGCAGATCGAAGATGAGCACCTAAGTCCCGCGATGCCTGACCAGGCATAGTTTATGTTTGGCCATGCACGAAATTGTGCCTGGCAGCACGATTAGGTCCATAACCTGAGCTCTGTAACAAGCTGGGGCTGGGGAGCTGCCACGGGCTTTGTTATGGGATGCAGGATGGTACCTTGGTTCCCAGGACTATGGGGAGACTGGCATCAGGTGAGACAGAGCTGCCTTTTTTTTTTGGTGAACAGTGTTACAGAAGTACAGAGAAAGCAAATGAAGCCAGAAAGCAGAAAGGGGTGGTTTTACAGCTGGCCAAGCCGTCCCCCAGCTGCACTCAGCCCCTGGAAAGGGGCTGGCGAACTGCAGCTGGGAGAAAGATGCTGACAACCAGAAGGAAGCCCAGAAAATAGGAATGATCTCTCAAACTGCACCCATAGAGAAAGAGAGGTTTGCTTAACATTTGTCAGTGCAGAGCAGTGGCCTTCAACTTTTTTCTGTCTACCGCTTAAAAAAGTACTTCCAGGGAAGGCACAAAGCACGAACATGATAATAGTCTTCCTGTCAGTTAAAAAATTGCTGCAAAAGGGAAAGAATAAGCTCTTCTCCATTTTCTGTGGGGATCAGGCACAGAGAACAAAGCTTCTGCTACAGCAAGTAGGCACAAATTAGATGAGCTGAAGTAAAACCACTGCTAGTGCTGAGTGGGCTGAAGCACTGAGGACAGCGTGGCATCCGTACCATCAGTGGCATTTAACAGCAAGCCAGGCAGATGCCTGCAAGAGATGTGCCAGCATGGCTGGTCCTGCTCTGCCACGGGGACAGATGTGCTGAGTCCCTTCTCAGCAGTGCTGCCTGACCACACAGAGGTAGGAGCAGGGGTGTGCTGGTGACCTGAACCACCAGCTGATAACACCTGGTGACACTGATGCTGTGGATCTCTAGGGCTGTAGTGATGTGAGGGACCGTGGGGCCATAACCAACCCAGGGGCTCTGGTTCAGATGCTGAGCTACAACAAGGACCTGCATCCTCGGTGGTCCACAGTGCCAGCAGCAAGAACAAGACCGGGGAGTTTCTTGTGCTTTCACATGCATGTACCCAACAGTCCTTTCTGCTGATGCTCATCATGGGTAATCCCAGAACTGAAATTAGAGAAAAATCAAAGAGACCATAAAAGTCTGGCATCCTGAGCAAGGCACAAAATGCTGGGGATCGTTTCCTGAGTGAGGGAGCTCACAACTTTACAATACTTTTTCCAAAACTTGTTTAAAAATATTTCCTGAAGGAACTGTGCTATGAACAGAAGCTCATTGAATAGGTTAAAAAGGCGATATGGAATTAATCATCAGAGACTCATTAGGAGGAGCAAGGCCAACAAAGCTGGTGTTTTTTGTCTTCAAAAGCACGTCAGTTGCACACGTGGACCATCATCTTCCCCTCACAGCCCCAGTTACAGCACCAGAATGCATTACACATACTTTCATGTTGAGAACCTTTTAAATGAATGGGCCTTGAGCCCTCCAAAGCACCAGTGAAAGCCCACAGTGTCTCTCTCCCTCAGTGATCTCAAGGCTGAACCCACTGGGCACATGTTCTTGCTAAGCAGCCATTAGTCATCCTCCAAAACAAAGACTGTTCCCCAGGATGATGCATGTACTGACTTCAAGAAGATGCGTGGAGAGAAATAACAGCCCAAAAGGCCAAGCTCGATTCGCCCATTATAACTTCTCTCAACAAGCTCAAGAAGGAGCTCTTATTTGGAAGCATGATTGCTTGTGGCTGCTGGACAATGCATGAGACACCGCGCTGATTCAGGAGACCTTCTTCTGGATCTGATGAACTGGGTCCTGGTGGAGTAGGGTGAGGAGTAAAGAGGAGACAGCGGGGTGCAGGGAAGGGAGGTACCAAGAAATGGTTTGTGCTGCTCATCCCATAAACCCTGACTTAGCCTGCAGCCCAGCCCTCCACCTGCATCTGTCCAGCAGGAGATGGTGGCCCTGGAAAAGGTAACAGAGGAGGCGGCACCCACACAGTTCTGGTCCAACATCCCCTTCTATCTCAGAAGCACCTCTAGGCCTACAGGTGAACGTGCAGCCTTGTGGTGTCACACGTGAAATGCCTCTTTTCAACTTTTACCTGAAAAAAACAACTCTTTTTTTCCTTTTTAGTTAACCATGCGACTTTCACTCACTCATTTCTTCACTACCAAGTAGCACAAAGCCAAATTCAGCCACAACACAAGAAAAAAAACATAGATACATGGGATTGTACCAGGTTGCGGCCAAAATTTCAACCCGATTATTCTGAGCCAGGGAAAAAAGCCACCCTTGAGAAGATCCTCCCTTGCAGTGCTGGCTGGGATGCTGGAGCAGCTGTGGCACTCTCCCAGGCTGGGCATGCCCTTGGCACAGCGGCACTCCACGTTGTGGCAAAGGCTACCACACCATGGCAAGAGAGCACCTCCCAGGAGCCCCCATGGTGGAACCCCACACGTGACATTTCATTGCTGCCCATGGGGAGGGGGGGCTGAACCTGAACACGCCACTTCCTCCACCTTTGGCTCTGAACCTTGGGTCTGGGATTTCTCATTTCCATCAAAATGCCTTTTGCAAGTGATTAAATACCAAAACAGTTCAAGGCTGTCTCTTCTGAATGAATTAATTAATTAAAAAAAAAAAAAAACAAAAAAAGAGATTTGTTTGGCTTGCAACAGGGCAGGAATACTTGAATGGATGCCTAGTTTTGCTCTATTAAACATCCAGAGCAGGAGAAATTCTTGAGTTAACAAAACTGCCTACAGACAAGTAGCAAAACTCACAGCAACATTGTTCAATTTCCCAGAGTTATTCATAATCCATTGCAAATAACAACCGCCACCTCTCCACAATCAGTTAACCTTGGGTTTTGGTGTGTGGATTTAGATGCCATTGTCTTAGTCACGACATGAAAACTGAATTACATTGTTGCTGTTACAGCTCTATTTCTGGGAAAATGCTTGCATGGGGCGTACCACACAGAATCCCCAAAGGAGTATTATTTTCCACAGTTAAAAAAAAAAAAAAAAAAAGTCAATACTATATGTAACAGCCCTTTCAACCTCTTATAAGTGAAGTTGCTTCTTACTAATGCAGGTTGATAGAAGTCTGAAGGAGTTAGAAGTGCACACATGGGGCTTACCTTTAAATACTGCACCCTAAATACTGCCTTTGCGTGGGCATTGCAATATTGATTTTCAGATCCATCGCTCATCTTTAGTTACTTCGGAGCTTTTCCTCTGTTTTGTGAAGGGGATGTCAGAAACACCGTGACAACCTCATCCAATGGTGGAGCAGTTTAGGAAGGATCTATGTCTGGCCGCTGGGCTACTGGGACAATTCCCAGGGGAGAAAAGCACTTTACCCAGCCCAGTGGTGCAGGCTCTACCAGGGCAGAGGGAGGCAAAGACCAAGGTTGTTAACCTGAAGAGCCAGCAGGATTCCTCAGGTGTTTGTTGAGGGGAAAAAATGAATATTTACTTGCAAGGTCAGTGGGAATTTCAGCCCTCGGGAGATCTGTAAATCTCGCTCAGGAATACGCCGCTATTTACGAAGAGATAAAGAGCCTCTTTCTCCTGCCAGTAAGTTCTACAGCAACAGCCCCATTGATTTCGACAGCGCGGGATAAGCAATGGGTTCCTTACTGAGTCAGAGGGCTTGAAAAACAGGCTATTGAGTCCTCACAGCCACTTGGATTTCCCCTGCAAACTTCCCTCTGTGCCACTCACCAAGCCTTAATTTGTTTGGGCACCCCGGGATAACCCAGCAGGAGAGAGCCCAGGAGCAGCACTGGCCAGACCTTGAGGACCCAAAAGGAAGTTGAAAACAGAAGAACTTCTTGCTCTCTTGCTTTCTAGATCTCAAAAGAAGTACTGCTTTTAGAGTTTCCCATGTGTTTCCCCCCCCCCCCAGTACTTTCCACCCTGTGGGGATGGGGAGTTTATGGGCAGCTTTTCCCACTGGGCAGACAGAGACACCCTAAAAGCAGCGAGTCCCGGGGCAGGGAAGGGGGCTGGGGGAAAACCACCGCCATGAAAAGGTGTCCTGATTAATCCCACCAGGTCTGAACGCGATGCTGCTACCATCACGAGGGCCAGCTGGGATTTGGTACCATCCCGTGACCTTTGTCGCATTCCCTCATCTAAAATTAGGTCTCCCAGCCCTGCACACAGGCTGGGTGCCAGCCCGAGCACCGACCTTGGCATCTGGGGAGGACCCAGGAGCTGAGTGCCATCAAGGACAAGCACGCACCACCCCCAGCTTTCAAAAATGGGCACATTTCTCCTGCACCCACGGGCAGCAGGTATTCGGGCAGCTCCGCCGACACGGCTGAGGCAGCTCTGGCTGCTGCGGGGTGGTTTTGGCAGCGCCAGGGCTCAGCTGGAAAGGTTTGTCTTGTGGTGGCTGTTGGGGATGGCTTGGCGTAGAGACAGCCCGTGCTTTCCCTCTCGAGCTCGGGTGTGTATTGAAGACCTGAGGCTGCAGAGCAGACCAAGAGATGGGCAACCCAGCCCTGAGCCGTCACATCTGGGAGCACCGAGCCACCTTGCGGATGTCCGATGCTGCCCCAGGATGTGGCCTCTTGCACCATTTCTTCTGCTGGTGAGGGGCAATTCCCCCTCACCATCCCTCAGCCCCTGGCTGTGCCGACCTCTGAGGGCACCCGAGTCAAAAGTGGCCCCATCTTGGTGACCCCTTTTCAATGCAGGAGCACTGGGAGAAATCCAGCCTGCATCCTCCAAGCACACGCAGACACACGCCTGTCTAGCTTTACAGAGAGCTGGTCCTTGTGTGTTCGTGCTTTTCCCTTCCAAGGGTGTTAGGAAGCTGTGACCAGAGAAGCAGTGTTATATAAAGAAGCAAGAGTAAGCCAGGAAAAAAAAAGAACTACGGGGTAGCAAGTGCTGGAGTACCTTAAAAACAGGGTGATGAAAACGATAGTGTTTTTCTGTCATGGGATCTCTGAAGCTTCTCCAAAGCACCAGTGTTTCCCCAAATTTCTGTGATACAGGCAGATGTGACACCTTCCAATTGCCCCAGCCCAGAGCTCTTGCAGGTCTGCTCCAAGTGCCTCACTTGGCCCCATCCCAGACCCGACCACAGTGCTGTGACCCCACAACATGCCCTCCATTTCCCAATGGGAGTGGGATGGCAGGAAGCACAAGTTCCCACTCCTCCGGAACGAGTTGTGCCGAGATGACTGGACTTCCACACCAGGAAAAAGCGCTTCAAGTTTCCTTCAGTGGAAGAGGAAGAAGCTACACCCTTCCTCTAGAGCCTGCCTCTCCTCCCTAAGGCTCTGCATAGCAGTTGTTGAGGATGCCCATCAATCAGTCTGTAGGCAGCTCCAAACACAGGGACAATATCACTACCTCCGTTTCATGGAGGAAAACAATTTGTCCTATGAAGCTGCTTGGCCAAAGCAGGAATAGCAAACCGGGAATGTCCAGCTGCCAGGGCTGTCAAGACAAGGGGACCTCACTTCTAGGCCATGTCTCCTGCCCACTGTGGACTGCCCACATGTCAGGGACAGCTGGGTCCAGCCAGAAACCTCTGATACGGACCTCTCTGCCAGTCTCTATGTAAGGGGAAGGGTGGCAGAACTACCTCAAAAATGCACAGCTCTCTCCCACAAATACCCAGGGGAGGGTGCCAGAGCAACCTCAGAGGCAGATACCTCCTCCACCAGAAATATCATGGCAAAGGTGTCATCAACCTCAGCTATGGACCACTCCTCAAGCAGAAATATCAGGGTGGGGATGCAGACCACACTTGCATACAAGCTCTTCCTTTGATGAAGATTTAGGGCATTCCTGGCAGTTCTGAATTCCTGATTCATTACTCAGACATGTAGGATTTTTGATACCAGTACAAATCAAAAATCAGAAAATCTCTGCAGGATTAGTTTGGTTCAGATGTGGCTGGAGAGGGCAAAACTATCACCTTGTGAGGTTTGTACCTTTTGAGAACTTTGCTGGTAGCAAAATTCTCAAAAGGGGCTCACAATTTTGAAGCTACCAAATCACAGCTTTGTTGCAGGTCAAACCCCCAACACCAACCTCCCTCAAATACAGCTGGGTAAAAACATGTGCCTTCACCACTTAGGGAGGAAGAGAAGGGAGACAGAACGGAGAGAAGGATGAAGATACACTGCTGCAGTGGCTGTTGGTGCTGAAAGCGGTTGGTGAAAGACAACTTGCTTGGCTTTCAAGTCTAGATTCACCAAAGCCCGAGTAGATAATGTCAGCACAAGGGCAGGTTTTTGCTTGTGGTAACAGGGTCCACATCAGAAAGGACAAAGTCTTTTGCAGGAAGAATGGAACTTTTTTTTTGGATCTGAGAACACTAGTTTGGGCGAGTCCTTCAATGCAAATATTCCAGATTGTTTCGCATTAAAGTGTTGAGTTTAGGTGTTGCTTTTACCAGTAAGATATTACTAGAATTGGCCAACTTGATGGTTCCCTCTAACCTCAGACTGAACTATCACAGACATGAGGGAAGAGTCTGCTCCTCAACAACCTGCACAGGGAGTTCTTCAGAGACCATGAGTAGGCTTCAAAGACAGCAGAAATCCATCCCTTCTGTTTCTGTGGTGATTTTGAAAGCCAAAGGATGCTTTACTTAAAACCATATGACTTAACATGTCTATGAACAAAAAATTCATTGCAAATGGATAATTATCAAGGGTTGTGGGGTACAAATGAAAACAAAGTTGAGCCAGGGAAGTAGTTAATGAAATAAGAGGAAAAATGAGAGGTTATATCCTGTCATCTCACAGGACATGCCTCAGACTGGCTAGAACCTACAGTCCTGTCGGCCTGAGAGGTTTCAAACTTGTGTCCCAGGAGGTACTCTTGACTAACCCATTGAAGCTGGGCCCTAGGACATTTAGAAGAAGTCCAGTTATCTGCAACATTGGATTCTCTGTTCATCGGCACATAAAGAAACTGCAAGAGGAAGAAAAACTTCATCCTAGTGGTTTCTGGTATTGTCTGGTAGGAGAAGTCATGGGTCCTTCATCTTTGTTCACCACTGCTTATTTATGTCTTTTACATGAAGCAGTCATCGTCTGTCATGGGAATGGTTCCCACAGTGGTGAGTACTGCATGATACAATCTGCATGGTGAACTCGGGTCCCCTCACCTCCCTTTTCTCATGCTCTGTTCCTGCCACTCACAGCTACCCTGTTCCTATGCTATAAGACCAATATTTGGGTATATCATCACAGCTCCTCTGAGTCTGGTTGCTGATGGAGAAAAAGAGCTCTTGTTTCCATTACTTGCAGCCATTACTGGAGAAGAAGACGACATCTCAATCAATCAGAAGTAACATGTTTTGGTGAGCACATCATCCAAGCAATCCTTGCATGAGCTGAGTGGTCCAAGTTAAAATGCACAACACTCTTGAGAGCTGGATCAATCTCCTTGAGACCTCCCACCAGTTACCAGCTGCTGAGCAGTGACAGTGCCTTCTGAGCCAGCAAGTTCCTCCACAGCTTACTGACATTCCATGTCCCTCCTTTTAGGGAGAGGAGCTGGGGCCCCTCATGACTAAACTGCCATTGCTCTGCCTGCAGGTCTGAGCGAGTCTTCAGAATTCAAACTTTCAGCCTTTTCGCAGACCCCAGACTTCTGGGGAGAGCCAGATAAATGTGGCTGGTGCGACCTCTTGGTCTTTTACCCCACAGTTTAATGAGAACCCCAAATTCTCCGCTATTTGCAGACACCCTCACTTCTATCAAAATATCCCAGAAGTAAGCAGAATTAAAAGAGGTATTTCTGTGCACAGGAGCAGTAAAGCAACCAGGTACAAGCAGCTCAGGGCACAGCAGATGTGGTCCCCATCCCACACTCCTTCGTGTGCCTCCTCCAGCCACCACAATGGCATCTTTCCCTGTCCCCCTCCACAAGTTGCTGCACACCCCATCCCACGTGGAAACGCTGCTGGATATTACCTGCCCCTGTTTTTTCAGTCCAATCCCACGCTGAGAGCATTTTCTGACTCGCTTAAAATCTTCTTCAGGCAGCTCTACTTGGGCCAACCTCCTTGTGTGCCTCACCAGCTCCAGGAGATTGTCCCCCAGATCCCCAGCAGAAGGTGACAAGGTGGTACTCACTGACCCAGAGGACTGCTGCCAGCCACCTGCACCCAGACCTGCTGCTTTTCTATCACTGAAGCATGCACAGCTGGAATTACTTAGGACAAATGAGTTAAACTCATGGAAAATCCCACAGGAAAACTAATAGTTCCCCTGTCTGGTAATAAAGGTAATTAAAACAAGCTTGAATAAAAATCTCAAATACCATTCAATGAATAAGCATATTGAACTAATGGATTCCAGGAAGAGAAGCCTTTACCGCCGTAACAATCTGCTTCTTGACACACCTTTAGCAGACAACAAAGGATAACAGCTCTTCGGCACGCTGAAAGAGCAAATTAAAACTGTGCTTTAAAACTCTTCTTATCAACACCTCTTGTTATTGTCTCTGCATTTTTAGAGGTAAGAAAAATCTTTCATTGTCTAGTGCAAAGGATTCACAACTTTTTTTTTTTTTTTTCTGTGGAGACACATCTCTCTTAAAGGCTCCTGCTCAGCAAAATTTGGGTATAAGGACTGCTAGTGAGAAAGTCTTCGATGCTCAATATAGAAGAGGTGAACGATCCCGCGCAAGTTCACTGTTCAGATTTAAGGAAGCATCTACAAAATTAAGTTACAAATCTCTGAAGTACCTTTTGCTTTTAAGTGTAGGTTGCAGCTGAGAAGTTGCTTATGGAAGTTAAGCGTAAAACCCCAGATTTCTCAAAATCACAGACGTTAAGATAGCTTCTTAGACAGCATAAACACAGAATGTCAGTGCAGCCCTATGCAATACACCCTGAGTAGTTACAGAGCACAGAAAAATTCCCATGCAGCACTAGAAGAAGTGTAGCCCAGTATAACTTGGTCAGCTACTAACCAATATCATGGAAGGAAATACAAGGTGCCTGTCTCAGAATCAGGCTGCGTAGACAAGCAATGCCATGACCAGCAGGAGGTCCAAGAGTAGTGATAGGTTTGTTTCAGGGCACCTGAAGGATGACAACTAACCTCTAGGTTTTTAGTTTAAGGCCCAATTACATGATGCTTCTCGGTCCCCTGTCTGATGGTGGAATTGCCCTGAAACCACTAAACTAACTCAGAGAAGCTAAAGATCCCACTATGCGAATCTACTCTGGATCCCACAAAAATCATTCTGTACAGACATTTATACAAGAATGATGAAGCACAGAGAAAGTTACCGCACTTCAGGGCCAAATCTCACACCGTTTCACGTTTCCAATGGTTCTCAGACCACGTGGTACCCGGGAGTTCTGTCCCATGACGGCGATTGTTTCTTGCCACCGGTTGTTAAGGGGGGGACCCAACCCCAGGGTAATCTCAGAGGGGCACCCTCCGCCCAGCTCAGCCGTGGGCTGGCCTGAGATGAATCAGTGTTTTCCAGAGACCGGAGATCATGAGTTTGCCCATTGGGGTGGCCCCTCCGCTTCTGCTTCCTGTTTTGGCAGACATTGTTGGGTGGGAGGACTTTTTTTCCCTGCTACCATGGTCTTTTTGGGGAAAGAGTCCCAGACAGGAAAGCGGCAGCCCCGGCGGGCAGGATGCCTGCCAAAAGGCACAGACTGGGAGAAGTATCAACTCTCCAGCACAAGCGATGGCCCCAGAGCACGTTGGCTGCTGAGGGATGTCCCCGTGCTGGGCCTGCATAGCCTCCCACAAAGTCGTGCAGCCACACAGGCACTGAGTATGGGCACCAACAGCACCAGGAAAGCTCATGGTTTACACTCACTTTTAAGTCTCAGGACTGCTTTTTTTGCATTTTGTATTAGATCACAGCTCTCAGATATAAAGCAGAAATTGTCCCGGGCACAGTAACCAGGCACTGGGACCTGCTGGATGACTCCTTCTTGCCCACAAGACCTTCCCAGGAAAGGAGAGAGAAGGTCAGGCTCTGCAAGACCACAATACTTTGATTTTCTGTCTGTAGGGTCACTGCTTCAGCCTCGGTCTCACCCATGTGGATGCAGAAGATGCTCCACATTAAGGCTATCTACACAGGGGACAGCACAGCCTTCACGGACCCTCTGCAATAGCCCCCCACAGCCCTTACTGTCACCCAGCTGTCCCCTGCCCATCCTCCAGGCATCCTGTGCCATGGAAGCACATGTTTCCCCAGTGTAACAGGCTCACCACACTTCCCCGCCCAGGGATGTGCCTAGGAAATCAGGAAGACAAATGTCCCTCCTTCAAGGTTCAGAGGTTTTGGGGTGAGGAAGGAAGCCCATGTCTCCCTGTCCCTAGGCAGGGTCTCAAACCATCATACTGAAGGTGCTTGATGCTTAGTGTCTCCTGGGAGTGCTGTGAACCCCACTCTGGGGAAAGCACTTCACCCTGGACACGATGTAGGACCCTGATACAACAGGTTGTGCTTTCAGGCACATGCCTCATCCCTGCCAGCCCACCCGTGGCAATGCCCTGCTCAGGGAGCGCAGCGTTTGGAGACATCTGCTCCATCCCTAAGGGTGGGTTTCCAAGGCTGCCATGGGGGACAGACACATCATATATCCAAACCCCTTGGGCAGTGAGGCCAGAGTGCCCCATCAGCAGTCCATAAGGATGTGATGCTGGAGAGCTGCCTGGCAGAAAAGGATCTGGGGGTGTTGGTCGACTGTCAGCTGAACATGAGCCAGCAGTGTGCCCAGGTGGCCAAGAAGGCCACCAGTATCTTAGCCTGTATCAGGAACAGTGTGGTGAGTAGGACTCGAGAGGTGATCGTCCCCTTGTACTCGGCACTGGTGAGGCCTCACCTCGAGTGCTGTGTCCAGTTTTGGGCCCCTTATCACAAAAAAGACATTGAGGTGCTGGAGTGGGTCCAGAGAAGGGCACCAAAGCTGGTGAGGGGTCTGGAGCACAAGCCTTATGAAGAGAGGCTGAGAGAGCTGGGGTTGTTCAGCCTGGAGAAGAGGAGGCTGAGGGGAGACCTTATCGCTCTCTACAACTCCCTGAAAGGAGGGTGTAGAGAGGGGGGGTTGGTCTCTTCTCCCAAGTCACAGGTGACAGGACAAGAGGTTGTGCCAGGGGAGGTTCAGGTTGGATATTAGGAAAAATTTTTACACTGAAAGGGTTATCAAGCATTGGAATGGGCTGCCCAGGGAAGTGGTTGAGGCACCATCCCTGGAGGTGTTCAAAAGATGGGTTGACATGGTGCTGGAGGACATGGTTTAGTGATGGGGTTTTTTTGTCAGAGTTAGGTTGATGGTTGGACTAGATGATCTGGAAGGTCCCTTCCAACCTAGATGATTCTATGATGCTTGGGGCTTAGTTTCTCTGCCAGGGACCAACCTGGGGCAGACTCCACCACTGGGGACCAGCTACCCCCCTCCCCCCCGTCCACCCCCCCCCCCCCCCGGGGGACCACTTCCCCGCCGGAGGGGATTTCTCTCTTCCCTTTGGCTTGAGCCCATTTTGGGAGGGGAGGCGCAGCCGGAGTTTCCCAGCCAGCGGGGCTCCCTGCGTGGCCGGGTCCCCGCCTCCCCGCCCTCCCTTTATAGCCGGGCTGCCCCGGGGCTCCGCACCCAGCGCCGCCGCCGCCGCGCACCGAGTCCCGCCAGCCCCGCAGCCCGCCCGGTCACCCGCCGCAGAGTAAGTCCTTCGTACCACCACCCCCCCTCTCCTTTCTGCGGAGCTCGGGGGGAGAGGGGGGCTTTCTCCTTCCCCCTTACAGCCGGTGTCTCTCTCCCGCGCCTCTTCCTCCCCTCCCGGCTCAGTTGGGGAGGGAAGGGAGGAAGGCTCCCTGCTGTGTCGGGGAAGATGGGAGGGGGGGGAAATAAGGGAAAAGTGCTAAAGGATGGATTCCCGGAGAAAGCGACAGGTTTCAGCCCTGCTTTGTAACGAGCAGAATAGAGAATAAATGGGACTGCTGGCAAGGACAGCGGCTCCAGCCCCATCCCAGGGCTGGGGAGGGCAGGATTATGTGCCCGGCAATCACGTTGCGACAGCTGGGTCTAATTTCTGTTGCTCGTCTCCCAAATTGCAGGGCATGCACACAGGCTGCGAGCGGTGACTCCTGTTACCTGCCTCCTCAACCCCTTCCCCAAAATCCAGACGTAGGTCTTGGGCACCAAAGCATCCTAAACCCAGATCAGGCACAGGGATCCAGATTCAGTGTGGCACTTCCCGCCCCCTCCTCCCTGTCTCTCTTCAGTAGGAAGTGGTTTTCTCCCAAAGCACAGGAAAATAATTGAATTATGATTCACTCAGCCTGGCTGTGCTGGAAAAACACCATTTCAGTGCCTGGATCCTGTACGGTCCCAGGGAGCCTCTGTACCCTGCACTGTGCTGGGGTCACTGTGCCAAGCTGGGACATTTCTGTATTGCCATGCTTGCCATTTTGTGACATTTTTTTCCCGGTCAGGGAAGTACCAGTGCCCCTAGGACCTGCCTTTTCCCAGAGCACTGAAGTGCCAAGGGGGTTCAGGTTGCATATTTTTACCTTGAAAGAGTTATCAAGCATTGGCATGGGCTGCCCAGGGAAGTGGTTGAGGCACCATCCCTGGAGGTGTTCAAAAGACGGGTTGACATGGTGCTGGGGGACATGGTTTAGTGATGGTGGTATTTTTTGTCAGAGTTAGGTTGATGGTTGGACTAGATGATCTGGAAGGTCCCTTCCAACCTAGATGATTCTATGATTCTAAAATTCACTCCTATTTTTGGGCAGCCGCCTAATATCCACTGTGTCAACTCATCGGGCACAAATAGAAGGGTTCAACCTCAGGGTTAGGATCCTCAGCGTGTTTAACACAGGACTTCTTTTTGAGGCTGCTGCAAAGTAAGCAGGAGACTTTCTGTGACTGGAGCATATGGCTGATCTAGAAGCCATGGTCCGTCAGTATCACACCCAAAATCAGAACAGAAAAGCTGAAGAAACAGGTTGCCCAGAGAAGTTGTGGATGCCCCATCCCTGGAGGTGTTCAAGACCAGGCTGGATGAGGCTTTGAGCAACCTGGTCTGGTGGGAGGTGTCCCTGCCCGGGGCAGGGAGTTGGAACTCGATGATCTTTAAGGTCCCTTCCAACCCAAACCATTCTATGATTCTATTCAACTGCCTGTCCCTGCCAAGGGATTTTGAGTTTTGCCGGTTCCGATTGAGCTGATCAAACAGGAGCAGAGCACTTTGGAAAACTCAGGTTTGGGTTTGCGTCAGTCACCCTCTCTGTAAAAAGAGGCCTGGGAAGCCAAAGGGTCTGAAAGTGCCAGCAGAGGCGAGCACTCCAGGAACTCTAGATCTGGGTCCCGGGGAACTTCTGTATCTTCTCAGTCGACGTTAGCTCTAGCAGTGAACTTTGCAAACTCCAAGCCTGAATGCAGGATTTGGCTTTGGGAATAGTAATAGGAAAACAAAATCCTAGACAGCAGCAGCTGTTTTTTTCTTTCAGCAGTAGCAGTTTAAAATGATACTACCCAGATTTGAAGCAAGAAGAAAAAAGAGCTTATTACAGTACACATTTTCTGCTTTTTCCCAGTAACAGTATACATGTGCAATTTTCTCCTCTTTTGCTGTTTGAAAAATTCTCACTAACAACAGGAGATGCTGGTTTACAGGACCATTTTCAGGTGTGCTTCAGTAATTTAGGGAAACCCAATTCTCATTTAAAAGTGAACAGCAGCATTGTGCAGCAATATCTATGCTGTTCTCCAGACAGGTGATAGCATGGTTTAATGCTAGTTTAAAGCATCTCACGCCAGGTGAGGTGCCCTGGAATCTTCTGTGTGGTCTGCTACTGCCATTCCAATAAGTCTTTTGGGTCCTCTGTCACCCCCAAACCCATGGGGATGCCTGGCACTGCTAAGGTACATGGATCAGGTCCCCTGGGAATGCTCTGCTCCTGCCTTCACTTCTTTACTTGCGACATAGGTTTTGTTTCCCCTCAGCTTTTGACCCCATTAGGAGCAGAGCTTGGCCACCACCAGGGTGGTGCTGGACCACATGAGGTGGTGGGTGTCCCATAGGAGTCTGGCAACGGGAGCATGGATTGGACCTGCACTGTACAATTTCAAGTTGGGACTGTTGGTGACCCAGCTCACCTGCAGACCTTGATTTCCCAGGCAGAACCACACGGGAGCCCCCAGCTTCACAGTGTCTCCATTCAGTCCCCAATCCAGCTAACAAAAGTTGGTAGGAACAAGCCCACCTCCTAGGAGGGCTTCCCAACGTACAAAGATTGGGGCTGGCATCTCAGTAGACTCATCGCTTTGATTTATTAGCAGCTTATTTAGGTGGCATCGCATTGTCCCTGAACTCAGACTGGCTGCATTGCTTCACTGCTTCCAAAGATGGTTTGACCTTGTGCAACTTTCTCATGTGGGATGGGGTGACCGCACTTCCATGGGGACCGGGAAAAGGCTGAGACAGATGCAGAGAACAAACTTTGCTAAATAACTTTTGGATTTCTGAGAGGCTGTTGGAGAGAGGGGGATTTCCACTAAAACGAGACACAAATCCTTGTGGATGTCAGCAGGCTGGAGAGGACTAAAAATCCAAACAAACGCTTGTTAATACTGGAAGCAGCTCAAGAAAAAGATCAGCAAAAAGTTTCAGAATCGGAGTGATCAGTAAGTCCTCCCCTGAGTGCTCTCTGGCACGCCATGAGCCGCCCTCGTGAATGAGCTCATTCCCAAGCGTGTGGCATGAGGGCTGTTTCCTTTGAGGAGGGAAATGAGAAAACAGGAAGCCACCATGCCCAGAGTCCAAGTTGCGTCCTTCTGCGTGGTGGCTCTGGTCCAGGTGTTTCCCTCGCCCTTCCTGCCCACCCCAGAAAGGCTCCAGGCTGGGGGTATGTGCCGTGGTTGGCACCATGCAGAGAGCTCCACGGGTCCCTCTGCGGCTGCGCTGGCAGTCCCAGCACCACTGTCCTGATGGTACAGGTCCCCTGTGTAGGGCAGCAGAGGATGCTACACGAGCTGTCCTGCTCTTCTGGTTGGGAACTGTAAGGTGAATACACTATGTCAAAAATAATTGGAGCTAAAGACTGTAGTGCCCTATAATAATAATAATGAGGATGGTGATGATGGCAACAGTAAATGAAGAGTAAATTAGTAATAGTAATGAGTTGGGATTTATGTCAAGTCTTGACCTTAAATCATTAAATTTCCCAAGACTTGAATTTGAGCTCCATGCCTGGGGAATGATTCAGCGTTTCCCAAAGTGTTAACTGCTAAAATAATTAGGAGCCTGCCAGAGTTTTAACAAGCTTTGATTTGTGAGCAGAATACAGGCGTACAGGAGCAGCCCCTGGCCATCCGAGCCAGGACAGAGCTCCTGGCATGTCCTCTCTGCTGCAGCGGGTGCTGGGGGGGGCCACAAGGAGCATCTCCTGCCCATGACCTGCCGTAACTGGTGCCACGTGTTAGCTCAGTGTTTCTTGTAGAAAGTGGGATTTTTTTTTCTGTAAGGAAATTTCTTCTAAGCATTTCTTAGAGAAAGTGCTCGGCCACTGAGTGATAAAGAGGTGAGGTGGAGAGGAAGTTTTTTGGTAACTCTTGCCGTAAGTGACTGAGGCTGCGTATCGAGGCAGGACTGGGGAGCTGGGGTTTGCTCGGTATTTCCTGCTGCAGATACAAACCTATGCAAACCAGGCAGTGGCAAACTGATAAGTGCTGGGCAAGCATTCCAGCTGACCAGACATGAGTGTGCTTGGCAGCCTTTGCATTGGCAGCCTTTACTCAGATGCCTAACTCCTTCCGTCTTCATTAGTGGAAGATGAAAACACACACCCTGACCCGCCAGTATCACCCACAGTTCTCACGCTGCTGATGTGCAGCCCCTGGGGAAAAAAAAAATAAATGCTGGAGCTGATTTTGTCTTTCTTCTATTTGGGGCGTGGGACTGTTTTAGGCAGGTTAGAGCGTAGGGATGCTGCAGGTGGAGGCTCGGTGCTCTCTGTGAAGGGACCGTGGGGGCTTTGCCCAGGCTGCAGCCCCTGGTAGCACATGCCCAGAGACCTGCTTTTCTCCCTGGGCATCGCCAGCCCCACACCCAGCCCTTTCAGAGCATAACCAGGACAAAGTTCTGACAGCTGTTAAAAACTAAGCCTTTAATCAGCTTAATCTTCCCCTCACTGGTTCTTTCATGTATAGTGTCATTTCAACGATTTTCAAAGGTGAATGATGTTCATCTTAGAATAGAGGGAGAAGCAAAACCATTTTGAAATCCACTTCTCTGATCATGATTCATCAAAACAAAAGACCCTGAAAGTCACCTTTGGCTATAGAAAAGGGAGAGGTACTTTCTGTGTTTATTTCTAAACACAAAAAACCAGAACAATAAATGCTTTGTTTGGAATAATGGAAGAGAGAGAAAGGACTCAGTTGAGTCTGTGCTCGAACAAACAGGAAGGAAGGGACTTGGCAGAATGAATCTAAACACAGCTTTGTATTGGGAAATGCAGGCTAGGAAAATAACCCGACAAAAATTAAGAAAGTCCCAAACAGTTACAGAGAATCCTGGTTACTGTGATACTTTTTTTTTTTTTTTTTTTTAATGGAGATGTAAGAAAAAGGAGTTCTTTTCCACTGTTTTTAGGATTTTAGTAGGGCATCCTGACTAGAGTAGCCCGAGTGAACCACAGGGATTTTTCCTCTCTCCCTCCCTCCCTCCCAAGTAAGCCTGCTAGGGGAAGAGGTAGGTGTGTAACTCCAGCTGTGACTCCCTGCTGCTGGGCAGCTCTGGTGCTTGGGCCCCCTTTGCTTGCCCACACAACTGGCCCCTAGCCCTGGGGCACGAGGGCTCCCACCCGACGCCTCTTGGCAGCCACCACCGTCCTTCTCAGCCGCAGCAGCACCTTTGGTTTAGCTTCAGCCTTTGCCTCGGGTCACAGCCCACCCGTCTAGCTGAGAGCCAGCCAGATCCCATCCACCCACACCCCTTTCCCTCCTTCCCAAATGATTTTTCATCTTCATTGTGTTTTAAAAGCAATAGCACTGCTAATCCTGAATGTGACCTGGCAGCCAAAGCACAGAGAAGGAAAGCTTTTCAGCGATGCCAGGCTCTCAGTGCTCTCTGTACCACCCGGCTGCTACCACTAACTTGATGCTTCAAAGCTCCCCAAGCTGCCGGGAGTCAGCAGGAGGAATCACAATTAAAATTAAAATTAAAAGCCACAGTCTTCCAAGCAGTTTGCCCGGAAATAAGTATCGCGGTTTGTATCAGCATGATACACATCAACAGCATGAACTTAACAAGGGTGTTTGAAGATCACCACGTTGTGACCATGTAACTGAAGCCAAATTCTTCCTTTATTTACAGCATAACTCCCCTCCCCGTACGCGGTATAAGTCAGAACTTGCCTCACAGATCTTCATACAGAAGTGCACTGGTGTCCCAGATAGTAACTTAGAAAACACATGGTTAGCACAAGGACTGGCAGCTACGAGTCACTTACTGTAATTATAATCATTAGAGAAATGAATATAATTATGCAAATAGATCTATAGCAATACATTAAGTGATACATGTAAACAAATAATTCTAAATACAAATTTTAGAAATGCGTTGTCTAGTAACAAATTTCCATCATGAAGTATGTGTAGCACGGGAGTGCTGGTGGTGGAGCAGGACTGTGGCAGGGCAATGCCTGAACAAGGCTAAACCACCGTGATCCTGGTGCCTTGCTCGTATTTCCTCCTCAGCCAGGCGAGGACTGCCCTGGACGGGCAGCAGACCTGGTCATGAGCACTGGTTCCATTTACCAGCCCTGGGAAAATTCCAGTCTGGTTAGTCCCTGCTCTCAGAACCTTGCCCCCTCCACCACCCCATTTCACTAGAATTTCTTTCTCCACAAGCCACATCCTGCACTACAGCCCTACATTCCAGCGTAAAAAAAGATCAGACAATGACTGTTCCCAGGTATTTGAAAACACCCAACAAGTTACACTGAAGGTGCAACGAGCTGCGCTGAAGTTGCCTTGTTTGGGGATGCTGTAGTCACCCTGGGACCATATAGAAAAGAAGATTATGTAGACTATGGGTGGGTTTGAAGGGTCTGAATGTGTCCTTGAGCTTGTGTCTGCCACTGTAGGGATGTGAGCAGCACACAGAGCATTGAAGCCATGCTTCAGACTGAGGTTTTGGGGCCTAAAATGATAAGTCTTGTGATGTTCACATCAGGAGATGCTGCTGTGCTTCCCACGTTCCCATCCTTTCAACCATGGTTTCACAGTCCTGGTGCTTCCGAACTCTGAGCCACCTTCTCTGGAAGCTCTCCTCCATAAAGCTAAGAATTTTAGTACTGACTGCAGTGGTGACACAGTTAAACCAGCAGGACTTCTGTTCAGCAAAGGTTGCTGCATACCTGGCATGGTAGACTCGTCTCATTTTCATGCTGTACTTGCAAACTCAGTGTGCAAGTAGCTACATGGGGGCTTCCACAAACACATCTGCAACCAGATGAGCAGAGATCAGCAAAAATAGGCCCTAAGGAAGGTTGGAATTGGTCCCAATGCCTTATAAAAATATGGGAGCTTCACAGTTGTTTTGAATAGGCACAAGATGCTTGTCCCACCCCACCCACATCCACACGCATGTCCGTACTCCCACAGCATCCCATGGGAGAGCCCTGCTCACCTGTACCCAGACAGGTTCAAGGTCTCAAATCAGGACATCTGAATCACCCATAAAATCACTCATTGATTTTCTCTGAGTTATTTATTAGACCCTAGAGCTGCTTCCATCCTCTCAGTTACCTGAGGTGATGTTGCTCAGGAGCTCTCCTGCAGAGCTATGCTTATACCAGATGTGTGTAGCACTCTCCACACACGGACAACTCATTACAGAATTACTATTACACCTTGCTACATTGTGCCATGGTAATTTTTATGCAAACTGTTATAATCTGACCAGTTCTTTCTGAAATTTACAGGCTAGAAGGAAAATGATGAAAATGTTGCCTTTTTTCCAAAGTGGTCCTATTGGAATACGCAATGGATCAGAGGGTTGCATTGGTGTAAACAGACAGCTTGGAAACCCTTCAACATCAGTAGCTGAAGAAGTCTCTGCCAGTCCTGGACCTTCTGGAGACGAGATTTGGTCCAGATACCAGGAGAAGATGAGTGAAAGGCCAGAGGCAGCCGGCAGACCTTCACGTGCATCTTCCATCACGAGCAATGGGAGCTGCACCTCTGCTGGGGACAGCCCTGAAAAGGGGAAGAAAGGAATAAAGGGAATCCTTACGGGTGCATTTAAGAAGATGAAAAAGACCAAGCCACCCAGTGGTAAGTGCATCTCCATCCTCATTGCATCACTTCATAGACCATAGTTATCTCTAGAGGGGCTGCATGGGGTGGAGAGTTGTCCCCCTGAGAAACAAGGGCACTGACAAATTGAAGTGACTTGTCCGTGGGGAAACCAGGGCTGAGGAGGGCATGACCTTGAGTCCTGGTGCATTGGTTCCAAGGGCACACACCTTGAGAAACTGCCAGTTTGCAGGTTTTCTGTCTAAAATGAAGCTTATTTCTACCTCCCATGGGGACACAGAGTTCCATGGGTTGGTGAGACACCAAGACATACCTCTCTGCTCTGTTCCTCCGTGAAACCACCACTCTGTGAAATCCCCTCTTCCCCCCGGGAACAGCAGTGAGCAGCACACATAGGTCTTTCCTGGGGCTAATATCTGAACATACAGCTCCTCCAGTCATGGGAACCATCCCTGCAGGGTGCTTAGAGAGGCACAAAAATACCTGCTTAGAGGAAAACAGAACTGTAGAAGAAAGTGCCCCTTGGCACTTCCAAGGCTAACCTGCCACCTAAGGTGACATATCTCATTACCCAGTTCATGAACTTGCAAGCTGTACCTTAAAATAAGTTTCATTTTTTCAGTCCTTTACTGGAGAGCTCTTCCACAGTCGCACTGTTTTAGCACAAATTATCTCATTTCCAGGCAAGTCTTTACCTGGCTAATTGACTTATCTCTCCACGTGTGTCAAATGTTTTCCCTAAGTGGTGGTTTTCCTGCTCGGCCTTGAATTTGCTCAGCTAAATGAACCAAGTCTGCTGAAGACAGACCCTTCATGCATTCGTTCTTACTGCTGCATTGCCCCATTCCCAATGTCTTTTTTTGAAGGAAAGCAACCAGAATTGCAAAAATTATTCCAGATGAGATACCACCAATGCCTGGTACTATATGTTACCATTTTCCTATCTCAGCTGGACATTCCTCACTGGTCGTATCCTGGGGTCATATCTGACTTTTTTGCCACCATCTCGCAGTAATGATTTACTAATTCTCCGGGCATCTCTCATCCTCCTCCGTCTCCAGCTGATTCACATCCAGCTTGCAGCAGAAAATCCTGTTTGTTGCTAAGTAACTTTTGTTCTGTTGAATCTTATACTTTCTGCTATTAAATTTCAGCCCATTTTCTATTCAAGGTATTCTGTTGTTCCTATATAATACACCAAGCCCTCGGTTTCGATAATGTCTCTGAACCTCATGTAATCAGCAGATGCCAACAGGGCACTCTCAGCTTTTGTGCCACGATCTCTAAAGAGAATAGGAAGTAGAGGTGGGTTTCTTGAGTAATGTAAGCTTTCTCCACCCAGGGTTTTCCATACAAACCTTACACACCTAACAAAACTTATTTTGGGTTACAACTTCTCCAGTTTAACTAATAATTTCCCAGATTGCATTGTATTGAGCAACTGGTTGTAGTTGAGATAGGATAGTTCAATTGTTTTTATCCTGCCTGCTAAATGTGTCCTCCAAAAAAATTTCACAGGTCAGATTGTGCCAACCTATTTCTGGAAAACCATGTGGTATTTCCTCTAGCATGTCTTATTTAGCTACTTCTTTCCGTTTACATTTTTTTCTAAAGCCATGCTTCTTACTTGAGGTCACATTAATGGAAAGGGTGATAACAAATAAATAAAGAAATCCCCACAAATCTAAATTTTGGAAAAAAATAACATGTAGCACATGAATACCTGTTCATATGTAACACACCGGTGATGGGTTTTCAAATTACTATTGCCCCAGTTAGAGGCAGGCTAGGAATAACATAATCTTTAAATAAATATGAAGGTTTTCTAGATGGTTAAGGAGCCTAAGATATAGCATTATAGAAATACAAACGTATTTTTAATAAAGTATTCCAGAGCCATTGTTTTTATATCAAACTGAAATTTAAATCTTCACTATTGAGTAAAGAAAGGCTGTTCTTTTTTCACCAGTCAAACAAGTCATGGATCTCCTTGAAGACCACAAGCTTTGTGATGCTGCTCAGTATCTGATTGTCCTGGAGAGGAGCCTGTCTACCAAAAGTGAGGAGGGAGTGAGCATCAGCCAGCAAGATGTTGAGTCCGTCTACGAAGTTCTGAAGCACAAAGTCTTCAGCATTTTGAAAGACTCCATACTGCTGGCGAAAACAAACCCAGAACTGCTGCAGCAGGCAGTAGAGGCACTGAGAGAGCAGGAGAAAGAAGATCAGAACTACCTGTCAGAGAATCCACCTGACCAAAACATGCAATTTAGACCTAGGAAATGGAAAGAGCTTTGGATGGCTACAGTAAAGGAGTCGGTAGAGACTCGAATGAAAGACACAAGCCGTACTCCTAGGTCTGAGAACCTCTCTGCAGTTGGCCAGAACCTCCTGCACATGGGGAAGACAATGAAAGAAGATTTGACAGTAGTTGTAAAGTACATTAAACAGCTTTATCCTCCTGAGTTTAATGTCTTCAGCACATATGCAGAACTCTACCACAATTATTTTGCCTCCCAAGCAAATCAAGCTGCTGAGTGTTACCTGGAAGACAAGGATATTTACCTCCTCCTGTCATGGGTGCACAACATCTATCCAAAGTAAGTGAGACTTTTACAGGTGCTTATCACTGGGGATTGGCACAGGTTCTCTGGCTGCAAACCAGACATTTGCTTGATTTATGTTTCAGTATCACTGCCATGCCGTCTGGTACCTGGTCAGGTTTTGGTGTCACTGGTATCATGCTGCTGTAACCAGCTGGCCAGGACAGTCGGAAGGGACACGGTCAAGGATGCTAGTCTGTAAATCAAGGGCTCACTCCATCCTTCAGGTTTCTGAGCGAGACAAATGCACAGAGATGTTTAGGGCTTCACTTATGGGTTAAATTGGACAGGTTCATTGCCCTGATCTCCGTTCCAGTTGCAGACCTGAACTCACTCTTGGAAAATTTGGAAATTTCAGCCCTCTGGACCAGAGTGAAGGCAATAAATACAACAACCTGAAATGCAATTATCCTGGGCATGGAGGATGTTGCTTAGGTGTTACCCACAGTTGTGCTGGCCTCCGGGTTAGGAGACCAAAGGGTGAGCCCCTGTGAGAGGACATCATCAGCCAAGGGTCTCATTTCACCCTCGCAAGCCCTATATATGCTATAGAACTGGAAATATTCCTAGTTGTGGCTTATAGTACTAGATGGGGAATCCAGGGCTCTCATTTCTTAGGTGAAAACCAGTAAATACACCAGCAGTGTTTCTTCTGCTGTTCTAAAGCCATTCAGCCTTCACCTCCACTTTTTCCTTCTCATGTTTCTCTTGACAGAGTATAATGAGTCAGTGTTGATCCTGGAAGTCTTCCAGAGCCAGTCCTGTGCTCTGGGTCAGGATATTCAGGCCTGAACCAGCATGTCTTTGGAAATCAGTAGCTGTGAGGAGCAGGGCTCAGCCAGAGCAGCTCAGCCTGGCACCAGGGCTGGTTTTTGTTGGCCAGGAGCAGCTGCTTTGCGGGGTCTTTCCAGAGGACAGGTCCAGGTGTCTGCTCAGAGACCACCTCTCTCAGGAGCGGAGGGAACAGCAAGGAGGAGGAGGAGGGTTGCAGCACAACAGCCTGGCCCCAGCTTCCAGCATCATATCAGAAACAGCCTGTGTTCTGGGGGGTTCTCTGGGGTTGCTCAGTGTCCCACCCTCCCAGGTCCCACCCCTGGCACACCTTCAGCTCCTCCAAGTCCTGCCTGGGCTAAGGACAATGTACATTTCCATCTGTTTTTTCACTGATATCCTCAAAAAGTGTTAGTGATTTGCATCAACAGCTGTCTTGAATTACATTGCCCTTGGAAAATGTGATTGTTTGGCTTTTTCGTTCCAGAGATATGAGAAAGGATCATGCTCTAGCAGAGGAGTTGGAAAAAGTTAAGCTTGGAAGCCTTTTGCCATCAAGTCTGAGCAAAGAGCTTGAGAAGAAATACCTTGACAGCGAAGAGGTGAGAACCCCTTCAGTCCCTCCTCTTCCCTTTGCTGCTCCCGTGTGACTCCTCGGAGGAGCTCTGACTTGTCCTGTGTGCACACTTCTGGGCTGTGAGTCACACACCCGTCCCGAGAGGAGCAGAAGCAAGAGTGCTTTTGTTTCTTTTGGGGGGGACAGGTCAGCTCTCCCTTAGATGGGATTTGCAGAGCAAACTCCTGGTTAGCTCAGCCCTGGGAGCCGTCAGAAAAGAGCTGCTCTGTCCTCGCAAACTGTGTGGTAGGGAGGTGGGAAAAAAACATCCAAGGACAATTCCTTATGGGTAACATTCCAGTCGTCTGTTACATCCCCAGAGGGGTTTGTGCTCCCTCTGGCAGGCGATGGATTCCGAATGACTTCTGGGCTGTGCAGCGGTACCGGACCTAGGGTGAGCAAAACCTTGCGGGTCTGCTCTTGAAAAGCCTGTCTGTTTGATGGAGGATGGCCGGCACTGCAGAAAATAACAGTTGCTCTGGTTTTTGGATCGCTCTTGCCTTAATGGAAACAAGAAGCAACTTTTACAGTACTCCCATAGCTCAGTGCTTTTTGGCACGTTGGGCTGGAATTCCCGGAAAATGAGAGGACAAGTTCCAGGTTTAGCTGCAGCCCGTGATGGTTTGCAGATGGGAGAGGCGGGTGTGAGGGCTGCAAAGCTCAGGAAAAAGGCACTGGGTGATGGGAGATAGATTCCAGCCACCGTACAGAGACCTCAGACGTCAGAAGGGCTGGTGAAAAGGGATTGCAAAACCAGCCCGGAGGGTAGCAGCGAGGCAGGCAATGCGTGGCTGGGGAAATTTGGGCTCTGGCAGGCGTAGGTGCCTGCCACCTTCCCACCCGCCGCTCCTCTCCCTGCCCTTGAGATCGCCGCTGACGCAGCGGGGCGGAGGGAAGGGACGTCGATCTTCATCTTCACCCCTACCCTGAATGATTCAACTCGCTGTGGCACAGGACCGTGTTGCGAGGGAGTTGTCCTTGCTGCCCTGAAGTGGTGGCAGAGGCGTCTCCTAACAAAGAGCCTTTATTTCTCAGGCAGAGCCAGGGAAAAAGTCTGCTCAGCCAGACTAATGGTGGGTGGGCAGGTAAAACCTGAATGAGGCAAGGAGCTGCTGCATCCACTTTGTGGTAAATGCTGTTTTTCTTCCTTCCCTAAAGGCGACTGTCAAAAATTCGCTGAGCAAATGTTTATCCAAAGAAATCCAAAGATGGAAAGAAGACCAAGAACCAGAGAAACTAAATGGACATTTTCAGAGCGAGCTACTAGCAATAATTGTTATCCAGGTAATACAGATATATATTAAAAACTAAACAGTTGCATCCTTCACATGTTTGGGATAAGGCTAAGTATAGTCAGTTCAGGAAAGCGAAAGGCAAGTGGCTTGTGTAGGGCAGTAATAGAGATGGGTGGTGTGGGGAGCCCTAACGTATGGTCTGGCACAGGCTACCATCTGCTGGAGAAGAAGTCCTCTATCAGCAAAACGAGCAGGAAAGCTGCCTTTGTTTCTCCCCGTGTGTTTTATTCTGCACCCCCAGCCGAAGGCAAGCCATGGGGCGCTGGATGGTGTAGCAGCAGGGAGAGGAGAGTCAGGTTTAGCCGAGCGAGGAAGCGGCGCGGTGCTTGCTGCTGGGGAGACTGGCAGAGCTGATCCGAGTGCTCGTGCCCTTTCCCCACGCTCGACCCTCTCTCTCCTCTGGCAGCAGAGGATTAGTAGAGTTTACTTATAAAAAATAAACCCTTTATATATTGAGGTGGTTGTGCTTACATTGGGTTTTTTTTAATGCAATCATTATGATGAACAGCGAAAAATCAAAAGAACCCAAGCGTCACTCCTCCCACTTCCTCAGCTAATTTAAAGGCTTTCTTTAATACTTCTTTCTTCTTCGCCTCTCTTCCCATTTGAAAGTGGAGTTCAAAATTCCCCAATCGATGTAGCTGCTCTGCACAGTGCCTGGCTCCGTCCCGGGGCAGGACGCAGGACAGCTGGGCACAGCTGCCGCAGTGAGGGCTCCGTAGCCTCTTTAACCAGCAAACCCGGCCTTTTTTGGAACGGCCAGCTTTTAAAAAAAACAATCTTGTTTGTTTGTTAGAGCATCTACGGCGGCCAGGAGCGAGCCAAGGCCATCAGCACGGCGGTGGGCGAGGAGCTGTCGCGTCGGCTGTGGAAGGAGCTGCCTGCCTTCCTGAGAAGGTGCTCTAAGGCAGGGCTTGGGGGGCAGCAGAGCTTGGGGGGCAGCAGGGCTGGGGGGCAGCAGGGCTGGGGGCAGCAGGGCTGGCAGAGCCCCCCCCAGGCACCCTACTCACCCGCCTCTCCTCTTCCCGTCTCCCCTCCAGCTACAGGGATGCTTTCGAAGACTTCAAGGAGAAAAGCAAGAAGCACAGCTACTACAAGCCTATACTGATTGCCAGTGTTAACAACTGCTGGAATTTTAGGTGAGGGCCCAGCAGAAAAGGCTTTGCTCCTTCCTCTGCAGGAAGGATAATGTGATAGAGGGGAGGTGCTCCAGAGTGGGCAGAGGAAGGTCCATCTGCCTGCAGAGGAAGGTTTGGAGACCTCTGCCTTTCTCCCTGTATATCTCTTCTGAGGACAGATGATTCTGACCTTGCCAATATTTTCTTGCAGAGACTATGCAGAGAAAAACATGGCAGAAAAGGATGACAATAAAGCCAGTATCCTCAGCATTCTCGGGGACATTGAAAACAGTGGCTTTGATGTGCTGCTTCAACCACTGTTTGCGCAGCTGAAGGTACCGTATCCGCATCCCACAGCCCCCTGCCCCACGGCTCAGCCCCCTGCCCCACGGCTCAGCCCCCTGCCCCACGGCTCAGCCTGTGCCGGTGCTGGGCATGTTCTCCTGCCCTGCTCTCAGTTGCCTAAGTCTCCGATTCAAACGCAGCAAAGTTCAGAAGGGCTATGGGGCAGGTCAGGTCACCTCTCAGCATCACTCAGAAACCTCTGGATCACCTCTGCTTGAGCTGGTCCTCAAGCCTGCAGGTGAAACAGGTGCAGCCACATAGGCATGACTGTGCCCATGAACATAAAATGTGCCGATCGCATCTAGGATAAGTGTGGTGGGAGGGAGAGTCTCAGCCTGCAAGTGTTTACACTCCAAACTGTAGGGAGCAATCACAGATGACATGAGCTGCAATTATGCAGCTTTTGGCTTCTTCATAAAGGTGGCCTGAAAGGCACTTCTGGTTTCTTTCTTTTTTTTTTTTATATGTAACACAAGCTTTTTCAGTTAAGCAAGTGTGGTGGCGGGGAAGGCGTAGGAGTCAGAAATGTTCAGCCACAAGCTCTCCAGCTTTCTCTGTCGGGCCTTTTGGAAAGCATCTGACAGAGCAGGAAGCAGCTCTTTTTTCATTTTCATCTTTATTTACTGTGGCCAAGAAAAACTGTGAAAACTCCTCAGAAGGATTCCTTTTCTTTCCCTGGTAGTGCCTTAATTCTCTAATCAGAAAAGATGGTGTGGAGAAAACATTAAAAACGTAGAAATAAAAAAAAAAAAGACATCTCCAGTATGAGCCTTTTGAGCCCTCAGTCTTCTTCATCATGAGGAACCAAGAAGGGGGCACAAACGCATCCCTGCACAAAACCACACACCTCGTTGTCGCTATGTAGGATACTGTACATATAGAAAGTTAAATACATGTGTGCACAGAATTTGTTTCGGGGGAACTAAGCCCATTTTCCTTTTTTTCCAGCCAATTTATAAGAAGTTTACAGAAAATAAGTGGGACTCCAGCAATGAAACTATGAACGAGATCGTTAAAACCACCAGCAAACATGTTTCAGAATTCCGGACCTTGAAGGACCCTTTCTACCAAGTAAGTCAAAGAGACATATCAGAGGGGTTCTGGAATGCTGAGGCTGCGCTACCAAGCTCTGATCCTCTGCAGCTCGAGTTGCCCTGACCCACATTAAGCTGGCGAGCTGGCCTGGCATCGGGAGCCCCCATGGGCAGGATTTCCATCAGCCGTATAGATCTTACTCTTCTCCAGCAGAAGAAAACTCCTGTAGCTCTGCTGCAGTCTTCGCAGAAAAAAACCACTCTTGCTGTAGAGAAAGTGCTCTAGGGATCGCCCAACATATGGCTTTATTTGTGTATGGGTTTGGATGAACAGCCTTGAAACAGGGATGCAGTGGCACGTTTGTGTCTCGTGGCTCCTTTGATTGCCCTAAGGACTGGAGGAGACGGATGCAACTGGGACAAATCCCAGACAACTGAGCCACAACCACATTTTCAGTGGTGCGGGAGTATATATGAAACATTGCCGTATTGAAAAAAAAACCTTTTATTTCCTGCCTTTGTCTTTTGAGTAGCTGAAACAAAATTATGATGTTTGTATATTAGAGAGAGGAACAGGAGGAGCAGCGTGAATTCCTGTTTCTCTGGAATACTGCTGCTTCTTCTCTGAAATATATTAGATCTTTCCTATGCCTTCAACTCTTCCCAGAAGGAAAACACATTTGGAAATTCCCACAGCTCATTAGTTTGAGTACAAAGAAGTTCTCGGCATCTAGGATGTAGCGTAACTAGACATGGGGGGGTTGGTTCCCAACCCAGCACTGCTCCTCGTGTGCGAGCAGCAGCAGGCATTTGGTGGGGCATGTTTCACAACACCCAAAATGTTTTTGTCCTCCGTCCACACGCACGGTTCGTTTTGTCCCCAAGCAAAAGACAGATGGATGACTCCCCCTCTCCTTCCCAACAGGCTATCGTCGAGAAGATCCACGCACATTTGGTTAAAGAGTACATTGTGAGGCTGCTGAAGAAGAAAGTCAGCCTGAAAACTCCAGCGCAACAGCAAAACCTGGCCCAAAGCGTCTCCAAGAATGCTGCTGACCTGGAAGCCTTCTGCACCAGCAATGTACGTGAGTGCTCGCTGCATCTGCAACAGCACAGGGCAGACTGAAAAACAGGAAAATACATTTTCTAGGGCCTCTCATTAACCTTTCCAACTCAGCTTAATTTCCTGGAAGGCAGAATCTTAGGCAGAAAGAGGTGCCTGCAGGGAGGAAGGCTCCCCTGCCACCAGTCTGCCCTCCCCTGGGTGTAGAGCTGTGATTTCATCCTCCTTTGTCCTGTAGGCAGTGGTTTTCTTTTGAAGATTTATATGTATAGGATCAGAAGATTTAGCTAAATACTGCACTGCTCTGGTTTCAGTACAACTTGTGTGGAGTCTGGGTTTTGACTTTTGATTTCCCTTTTAGGTCAGACAGGGGCTGGAAGGGGCAGTGGTGGGTCTCTGGTACACAAGGTTTTCCTCCACCAGAGACCCTTGCTTTTTCCACATGGCTGAAACATGCCTATCTGTCCTCTCAGATCCCCTCCCTCCTTTCACGCCTCTACATTTGCCTGCAAAATAGCTAAGCCAAGCCCTGTCCTCCACCACCCCTCCATGTACCTTTGACTGGAGAAGGAACAAGCCCGAGCATCACTTGGTGCAGGCAGGAGGTCAGGCAGCCAGCACCTTGGGATATCCTATGGCCAGAAAACAGGTCCAGTTGGGTCTCCTACCTGAGTGGGCAGGGAGAGGATTTTGGCAATGCCTGGAGATGCTAAAGGCAGGGTTGTGTACAGAGCTGGGGGAGAGCAGCACGTGGCAGCACCTTGCTTTGCCCATCAGACCTCGTACACCCACCGGGCAGCGTAGAAACCTAAGGGAAGGAAAACATCATGGGAGGGAAGAGCAGGGAGAGTCTGACGAGGTGGGTGCAGAAACCTCAGCCTTATGGCACATCCTACAGCCCTTGGGTAAGAGGATTAAAAACCACCGCAAAACTAAGCCAATTTCTCCAAGACTGGCCCAGGCTGGAGACGTCACTGAAAACAATGAGGCACTTAAAATCGCTGCCGTGTCCCTCCCCATCGGCAGGAAACAGCCTCCGGAGTCAGCTCGGGGTGAAACACAGCTCCTGGGCTGGGCAGAGGTTTGCACCTCCACGATGCCCCGCTGACCGCTCTCTCTTCTGGCAGGGGTCTAAAGCCACCTGGCTGCATTCGGCGCTCCCCAAACTGGCTGAAATTATCCGGCTTCAGGATTTAGGTGCTATTAAAATTGAAGTTGCAACGTTCGCCACGACGTACCCGGATATCCGGTAAGAGACACTGAAACAGATTTGCAAATCCCCGTATGGGATTTTAATTAAGTCAGGAAACAGTCAAATATGAGTATGGGTGAGGTTTATATAGCCTGAGTCTATGAAAATGGGCGGGGGGTGCCTGCCCGGGCATGGCTATCCCAGTGCCATCAGACAAGAAAATAAACTATTTTAAAAGGCCTATTTATATATGTCAAATTCTGGCTTGATTTTTGGCTTTGCCTTGGGGCCACAAAGATGATCAGAGGGCTGGAGCACCTCTCCTGTGAAGACAGGCTGAGAGAGTTGGTGGTGTTCAGCCTGGAGAAAATAACGCTCCAGGGAGACCTTACAGCAGCCTTCCAGCAACTGAATGGGGGCCTGCAAGAAAGCTGGAGAGGGACTTTTTACAAGGGCTTGTAGTGATAGGACAAGGGGTAATGGCTTCAAACTGGAAGAAGGTAGATTTAGATTAGATATCAGGAAGAAATTTTTCACTATGAGTGTGGTGAGACACTGGAACAGAGAAGCTGTGGCCGCCCCATCCCTGGAGGGGTTCAAGGCCAGGCTGGATGGGGCTTTGAGCAACCTGCTCTAGTGGAGGTGTCCCTGCCCAGGGCGGGGGGGTTGGAACTTGATGATCTTTAAGGTCCCTTCCAACCCAAACCATTCTATGATTCTGATTCCCTACCCCAAGCCTCCCAGGGAAGTGCTGGGTCCTGTGTAGGGTCACCAGCTGCTCAGTGATGTCCACCAGGGACCTTAGTGCTGCCACAGGATGGGGGCCACATCCTGGCACAAGGACCCAGCAGTGGAGATCTGCAGGAGGAGATAACACCTGCCCATTTCTTTTCCACAGCAAAAGGCACCTGGAAGCGTTCCTGCACATCAAAGCCAATTTGTCACGTGGCGAAGTCAAAAGCATCCTGGGCTACTTGGCAGACAGCACAGCATCCACATCACCCGGGGCCCCGCTCTTCTCCAACATAAACGTGTCCTAGGCCAAGGCACCCCTTGGCACCCGCCTTGTGCTGGACTGTGGGCTAAGCCGGGGATGGAGACCACCCCCTGGAGCCATGCACAGAACACACTGCCACCTTTTCCTATGGAAAGTACTTTGTCTTCATCCAGTGCCCAGCATCTCTATGGGAATCACCATCATCTGTGCCCAGCCAGGAAAAGGGGGCACCCATGGGAGGAGCAGTGCTTGCAAGGACCAGGGCTGCTCCTCACAGCAGTAAGGTCTCCTTGGTGCCACCACGTTCTCTGCCTGGACGCTGCCCTGGTGCTCTGACCTCCATCTACCTCACAGGGTGCTGTGAAGGCCACGCCACTGACTCCCCAGCTAGCCCAGACCGAGCAGTCACCTCCTATGTAGCTTTCTGTCTTCTAAGGAAATGGAGGAAACCAAAAACCAGAGCCAAAATTTAGAGATGTTGGAAAAGTCCCATGGGAGCATGCTTGCACCTCATCTGCCTTCCTCTGAGACAGGCCAGGGGGGCACCAGGTTTTGGGTCAGGAGGAGGTGTTTCTCAGCCATGGCAGGACTCCTGCCATCCCTCCACACTGCAGCACCCCCAGATCTGGAGCTTGGAGTGGCCCCGGCTGCACTCTGTGCCCCATGCAACACCGTTGCTCAGGGGCATTGGGGTTTCCAAACTGGCCCTGGGGAGCCCTGACTGTCCCCGCAGCATTGGTCCAGCCGGGCCAGCCTGTGCTTCCTTCACCTCCATGAGGTGGGAGCCACCAACCACCCCAGCAGCCACGGGTCACTGCAATGACCCCATCCAGTGCCTCCGCGCTGGAGTGGCACCCTGCTAGCAGAGGGCTAGGGGCAAACCACCTATTGCAAAGGATGATGTGGGTTAAGCACCCGCATCTATCCAGGAGAGGACTTTGCCAGACCCCGTTAGCATCATGGGCTTTGAAGGAGTGGTGGAACTGGTCTCAAATGCCGCTCTAACGCATGGAGTATCCTGCGTTCGTCGCCGTTTGCTTGCTCCCTCTTTCCCCTCTTGCTGCGAGGTAGATACGATGTGGAAACACAAATGGGTCTGTTGTGAAACCACGTTTTGTTTTTTGGGAAGCAAATGGCTTGCCAAAGCAACAGTGTGTTTAGTTGAAGACCTTTCCCTTCTGTTTTTCTCTGTTTCAACTTCTGTGTCAGGCTGGAGAAAGTCGGCCCGGAAGGAAGACGCATAATGACTGTGCAAATCATGTAATGTATTTATATGCATATGCAGTATACCAGGGGTCTATTTTTGCATCCAATTTTATTTTTTTCTCAGTTAAGAGATATTCATTTGCAATGTTTATATTTAAACAGTATTCAAATATGCTAGAAAAGTGACTCATTTATTCTGTCTCTGGCTGTTGTTTACTGTATGTAGTCCTGCGTACTCCTTCAAAGGGACAATTCTTCCACCCCTCCCAGCCTGCTTCGGTGAATGTCACCCACTGGTTTCAGGCAGGGGGGGTCTTGCTGGACTACAGACAAGCTGGAAAAGCAGAGGGACCCTCTGTCTATGCCACGTATGGGTGCCATAGCCTGTTTTTCCTTGCTCTCTGGAGCAAGGACTGTCGTGTGCACTGTGTTTATGGTACCTGGTGTAACAAGGTCCAGAACGTCAGCTGCTAAGCACTACCATGGTCTCGATGTTGAATAATAAAAAGATATATATTTGACATACATCTCGTCCTTACTGCTCTGGCATCCCCCTTCCTCCCTCTCTGTTGTCTCCTCCTGTTCATACAAGTCATAGCAGACACAGCCCACCAGAATTTGGCCCCAGCCAGCCCTGGGACAGATGCAGAAGGAATCCTCTGCTGACAGGTTATGTGACAAAATTGTACACTGGGTGAAAACCATTGGTTTCAGTCTGCTGCCTGGCCATGGGTGGTGCAAACCTTCTCCTTCCATAAGCACGCCCGTGGTCCCACAAAACTTCCTATATACACATAGCTTAAAAACTTATTGCACGTTATTTAAACACTTATCCCAGCTACAGTTTAAAGCCAAATGCCGAAATGACTTCTGACAGTGCAGAGCACTCATGACAACTGTCACCTATTGTGCAACATTTTCTTTCCCAATTAGTGAAAGGTCGTTTTGTTGCTATAAATAAGTGCATTTTGATTTAGAGATCTGTAAAGGGCCCACAGAAATGCATCATACAAGTGATTACGCTGATCTTTTAAAAAAAAAAAGATTCCAGCTAAGTAAGTGCTCAAAGGAAAATAGTGAATCTATTTATATATCATAATTAGGCTGGGTAGGAGAAAATGGTTTTCATACACATTTCATAAGCCATATGGAACTGCATTGTGCAATTCTCTTCATCCTCCTATAAAACCCCAGCTTTCAACTCTAATGAGCCCAGGAAACCACTTTATCTTCTTGTATGACTCGACATTTACAATGGCATTTATTTATACGTGGCATACCGCACACAGGTACTTTCAGGAGGTTGCACAAATGTCTTCTGATAACAGTGTTAGATTAATACTGATAAATAGCACTCCTACAAACTAACTAAATAAAATTTTCTGAGGCTGGGTTTTCTTTATCACGCAACCTCTGCTGATGTTGATGTCTGTCCCTCCTGGAAGGCAGAGCAGATAGCCAAGATGAAGAAAATAAAATCAGCTTTATAAAACAATTAAGAAAGCTGGTTGCTGGGCACAGTTGCTGTGGCATTGCCAGCTCACCAAGGCAGTTGTCATCAGTGCCACCAGGACGTCAACTACTGCATTGGACCCGGACTGAGCCCACACATGCACACTCCTTGCTCCCTGCCCATCCATCCCACCAGGCACTTCCATCCTTTGGCATTAGACTGGCAATTGGCAGTGCAAAAGACACAGGGACGCAAAGCTCCAAAAGGGTGGACTGAGGCATTACTCACCTCCTCTGCTCCCACAAGAGCCATCTGCTGCACGCCAAGTCCCTGTGGACACCTGGGGAACCTCTGCCCTTGCTGCTGGGGGAAGCTAAAAGCAGCCAGAGAGCTCCTGGACTCCTCCCAGGTGTGAACATCATGAAAAAAAAAAAAAAAAAAAGCAGAAACCTTCTGTTAGAGGCTGTTATTTTGGGGGTTCCAGATCTGGAAATGAAGAGTTAACAAACCAGAATGCCTGCGACGCTGCCCCTTTGAAGCTGGATCTTCTCACCAGGGTCCCCTGAGACATGACAGCACTGGACTAAAGGCCGTAGGATTTATTGATGTGCTGATTTTAAGAGAGACAGACTAGACCAAAGTGCTTTAGTAATTGGGCCTTTCCGAATTCAGGCCACATCTCCTGGTGGACAGTCCTGGCTGCATGGACACGCACAGTGACATGCAGCGGTGACAAGGTTCCTCACCTAATAATTGATGCAAAGCACCTGCAATTACTTTTTCACAATGGATGTGGCAGCAATTTGCTGAGTCCATTTACAAATCTTGTACTTAGTTAAGCTGGCATGAACTTAATTAGGAGAAAACCTGGAAACCTCAGACCGGTGGGAAGAGACCGTGGAGCCTGCAAGGCACAGAGCATCCCAAAGGAAAGGCAGTCCTGCAATGAGCAGGGACAGCAGAGCCTTCTTCCTGGGGGGAATTAGGGCACACAGGTGGCGGGTCCTGCATCTTCCAGCACAGCTTCACTTGCTGCCCCATCACCTGCACAGCTCGGGTCAAAAGGTGGTGCTGGGGATCAAATGGGCAGGAGTCAGCATCACTGAGCATTGGGAAGGAAGGATAATTCGGGAGCAGGCCAGAGGCTGGTAAACCTGGGTGTGACTTTAGCAAAATCCTGTTCACGTAAAGCTTTGCCACGCTGTGGATTGAAAGCCATGGGAGTAATTGCTCCCTTCCTGCATGGCTTAAAAGAGGATGTGGCCACACCACCCACACTGGTATCCTTGAAATACAAAATAGCTCTTCTGTAGCCACAATAATAGGGATGGCAGATAATGCCGGGGGATTTCAGGAATTACTCATCAGTGCAGCAGCTACAGATTTCCCCCTTAGCAAAGGTGCAACTCCACACTCCTGGGGAAGGAGGTGAATCTCACCTCCTGGGGGGAAACCAGAGGAAACGTGATGGAGAAGATGCACACATTAGGCTGTTCAGGTGCACGTTAATGAAGAAAGGTTAATTGTGTTTTTTAAAGCAATATGCCATTTCTAAGGCTACCAGGAAGTGAATGTTCCTACTGCTGGACAACATTTCACCCTGCTACCCAGGGTTTTCTCTAGAAACCAGGGTAAAAAAAAAAAATCATTTTGAACTGACCAACTTGGAGGCTTCCCAACAAAACCATTTTTCATCTCTTCTCTGTGTCTTGCCCCCTCAGAGGTTTTCAGTTGCTTCTTTCACCTCTCCACAAGTCTTAGATGTTCACCCCAGCTTCTCTCCAAACACTCCTGTCCAAAGAGTACCCTGGGCTGTGTTCTCCTAATCTTCCCACTCTTTATTCAGCAGATGGGATACGCCAGGGCACATCATGTACCAGCACCCAGGAAGGCCATCATTTGAGGAGGAGGAATTCATTGCTGTTTATCTAAGTAGTTTTCATCCAAGTAGGACAGAGCACTTGAGCTACAATAACTTTCCTAATGGACTAATAAAAAACTTATCATTTAGCAGAAAAGCTGAGTTCTCAAAAGTACTCATTAATGTTGGAATGGCTGTGATGGGGAGAGACTAACTCTGAAAGGGAGGAGATTATAACAAACTCTCGGGTAGAACAATATTGGTCCTGGAGTCTTCAAGAGCTTTGGAGCCCAAAGGCTGGAGCCCTATTGCAAAGGCTGGAGGCCAACCCCCAAGTCCCATGGGCAAGAGGAGTGCAGCCTGAGAGCTAAACCGAGTGTACAGATTAGATAAAAAGCCAGGATAAATTTAACAGTGCTGTGTCCTAGTTAATGAGGGTTACTTCTGCTCTTTGGTACCATTGCAAGTCCCCTCTACTCTGCACCATGGCCACAAGAAGTGGTAACAGTCATGTGAACTGTGGGGCAGGGACTGTCACCTTCATGATCCTGCACAGCAGAACCCTTGTCTTTGGCAAGGTCCCAACCCCAGCTTCATACAAGGTGACACAGCCCCTTCACAATCTGCATGGAGCTATGCAGACCCAAAAAGGTTGGTTGAAGGTACCCACTCCCTCTGTTTAACCTAAGTGGCGTTAACAGAGGTATTTCCAATGCCCTAAGAGAGGCATTCGACCCAACAGGACCCTAGGAGCCACCCGCTTGTGACAAGCTTGTGCAGAAGCTCCTGGACCACACTGGCCTTGAGGTCCCTTGGTCAGGAAGCAGGTGTGAAGGGAATGTCATCTGCAGAGGCCACACTTCATTCAGGGGTGTCATTGCTGTCCTGCCTGGACATGGGTGGCTTGCAGAAAGCACCTGTGAGCGGTGTCCCTTCCCCAGGATGCTTGGGAAGGGGCATCCCATTCCACCTCTGAGGGATCACAGGGCTTGGCCTAACTCAAAAGAGGCAGGCAGGACCCACAGACCGGTCCTGTGATCTCACAGGGCAAAGAGAACCGTAAGAGTTACTGAAACAGCAAGACAAACTGAACCAGGGTAACTCTTGCACGGGCTGGGTGGGCCAGACCTGCTCCTGGAGGAACCTTGGCAGCTTTCAAAGATCTCACAGGTAAAACTGTTAATCCTGGAGCTGGCAAAACACAGCACGAGCAGTAATCCAGATAACCTTTGCTGTATATCCTTAAGAGAAACACAGGAGGTGCCCTGGAGAAGCAAGGCTGCAGAAGTAGAGACTGAGAAGCTGGGAGAGCAGCCTTCAAGTACCTGTCATGCCTCTGGCTGTGCTCAAAAGTCTTTTGTTGGTCTTTGTTTAACTGTCCAGCTCAGCATCCCCTTCTGATACATTAAAATATCGCAAAGACTAAAGTATTAGTGTGGAATGTGTGCACTGCCCAAGCTCCCATTTCTGTTTGATTTGATTTCTCTAAGAAGCCTCTCTGAGGGAGCTCAGATTGCATTTACTTGGGGAACATTTTGTCAGATCAGCACGTACAGCATGAAATCAATAGCATCTTTTGAAGAAAGACCAGATTCATTTGTCGTCCAGAACAATCTCTTAAGCCAACTTTTCTTCGGTAGAAACCACGGTTAAGAAAAGAAAACGTTCCACCTTCCATCCACCTCAAAACCTCATCTTCTGTATCCCCTATGGGCAAGGGGCAAAAGCCCATCTCTCCACGTAACACTATTTCTGTACAAAAAAACCCTCTTTCTGTAGAAAATAACACTATTTCCATGCAGGCACGATGTTCTTTCGAATGTGAGTTTCTGCTATCTCAGATGAACAACTCAGTACCACAAGCTTCAGTTTACTATTCAAAATTATACTAATTGTCCATTTTCATACATTTCAATATAGCTTGACTTGAAAAACAAATTTCTGCTTTCAGTAGCACATGAGCAATGCTTCCATGTTAATGGGCAAATTATCATTAAGAGAATCAACACGGAGCAGATTTCTGCAATCTGTTTACCCTTCTCTATACACAGAAAAAAATTCTTCATAAGGGTGCTTTCAAAACAGAAATGAAGGCAATATAATCTATAGGCTTTCGAGACCTACTACCTGGAGTATCAATGAATATTTTGATCATTTCTTAGTCTAAGATTCCTGCATCACACATGCATGCAGTGCCCCCACACAGATGTTACTACCATAACAACTGCTATTCTTAACAGCTGCTCTGTACCCAGCCTTTTGCCCAGTTTCAGCCCTTCAAAGAACACTGTCTTCTGGAAATTCAACATTTTTCTCCACGGGAAGTAGCCAAATCAGGGTATTTTGTTTGGCAAACTCAAACCATGAAGTCTAGGATACAAAAGCTGGTTACGCCAACGTGTGAAACCCCCTTCTTCTTCCCACATTGTGCCACAGCCTGTGTTTAGGCAAGTCCCAGCATTGGTTTTGGTCATTGTTCCTTCTGGTAACTTTCTCTTCAAGAAAAACATCAGAAACTTCAGGCCATGCCAGTTCACAATGTGGTAGGAGCTTTGACATATTATGAAAGAAATACAAATAATGTGCAGAGGTCTTCTCTGTCTTTTTCAGGTTTGTGAACTGCCAAGACCCTCAGCGTTTCAGTCATGCAATTCCCACCTAATGTATGTCATTACAGTCTTACTCAGTTTCCAGTACTCAGGACTGACAATCTGGGAATCCTGAAATTCTGAATTCCCTGAATTCTGAAGCTTTTGGTAGACAGGGACAAATATATGTAGGGTGTGCCCAGAAGGGCAAGGGTGGGCATCAGCCCCCAGAGGCTGATGTAACTGGTCTTGGGAGCCTGTCATGAGCTACCTCCAGTCACTCTGTGTGGGTGCTTCACCTGTGTGTCACCAGCACCCACCTCAGGGCAGCCTGTGAGGTCTAGTGAAGGCATTTCTCCCCAGGATGGGCTGAGAAGTCACCCAGGGGCCAGGGGCCGTGTCACCCGTCCCAGCAGCAAAGAGCTGTTCATTGGACAGTCATTGCAGGAGGGGAATCCCTGCTGACGTATATGAGGATGGGAAACAAGTGATGTTGCAATGAAATGGTTGCCTGTCTCCTGGATAAGGAGGGAACAGGAAGAGTTCCCAGGAGGAAGATGGCACCTGCCTGGATGTCCTGGGATGAGGTCAGAGGAGGATGGTTGGGCTGCGGGAGGGGAGGGTGATCTGACACCCAGCACCAGGAAAGGGGACACAGAGCTGGTCTCTGAGCAAAGCTCTTTAAATACCACCTCTGTCAGAGGCTTCCCATGGGCTCAAGCCAGAGCGCAGGAGTGGGAAGAGGTGGGGAGCCTTGCTGGTGCAGCATCAGTGCAAGCAGCAATGCTGACACATCTTTCACGTCTTCATTTGCATCTCTCACGAGCGTTTGCGATGGTGTTCTCAGGTGGATGGACAAATTATGAACATCAGGCTGTGCTGGTGCTCTTACTTCAACCTGGCTTGGGGGACTGCAGCGTGAGGCCACTGGGTAGCAACGGCTTGACCCATCAGACCATGGCATTCTTCCTCCAAAGACATGGCAAACCCATAACCAGGGCTGAAGCACCACAAAGCAGTGCCCCAACTCCCCCAAATACTCCTAGACATGGGCATGACAGGTGAGGACAGCAAAGGCATCTTCTGTGGGCCTCAAGGACTCTCTGGTACACAGCCCAAGCCAAGGGAAGTGGCTGGACACAGGCAGAGCCACAGGAGGAACATCACAGCTGCAATTGAAAGCCAGAGAGACACAGCCTTCAAGGTCAGACGATGGCCAGCTTAGGACGCGTGGTTCTATATTTGGCAGTGACGCAATTAGCTAGAAGCAAATACTCGTTTTCCTACGATCTGTAGGCAGGGCAACCGTCGCCAAAGGTAACATGAGGACCATCAGTGACAGATGATATGTTGTCCAGGTTCAGACCATCTGACTCTCCTGTGTTTCCGCGTGGTCAACAGTTCTTAATGCAGTTTCACTTGTCTTGGAGAAAAACAAGCAGAGAATGGATTATTTCTCTCCTGCATGCCAGAAAACGGTGCGGTATTTCCACAACCTGAGGCAGAGGGTTCCTCGCCCAGCCAGGATTTCTTTGTCAATCCACAAAGCTTTGGTGCTGTCAGCCACAGCTGTGCTGCACGCAGGAGCCAGTTGGAGACCAAAATGCTTTCAAGGGTGAAGTTTCAGGCGGCAGCATGGGCAGAGCCAAAATTTAGCTAAACAGCAGGAGGAACCTGGAGAAGAAAGCACCCTACCCCGTCCTCTGCTGCCCCTCAGCCACAGGAACCACAGCCCGGCAGTCTGTAAGCAACCAGTCCTGCAAACAACAGCATCTTGTCCTAAACTCAACCATGCCTCCAGCCACAGCTTCCAGAAAACAGAGGCCCCTCTTGAGCTGTTTGGCCAGAGCTCTTTCCTAGCCCCCATTTTAGTTGCCATCTGCCCAGATCAAGGCGTTTTCTTTATGGCGGAGGAGTGTGTTGCTCAGCATGTGTCTTCTCTCCCATCATTGCTTGTCCTTCATCCAGCTGACTTCAAGTAATGTCAATTAATGAAGGTCATCAAGCACCACTAATCGTCTCTTAAGGCCAGACCAAAATGTCTAAACGCTGCACATTCTGCAGATCAAGAAGGAGAGGGAGGTGACCGCAGAATAAGAGAGCGTTCACATGGATTGCACAACGCTGGAGCCATAGGACAGCAGTGCCCCTGACTTAGACCAAGCCAGAAATACACTGAGCTTTGTCTGCTGGGTTCTGCTCCCAGAGGGCATTGATCCTGCTCCAGCAGGTCCGCAGCTGGTCTGCTCCAGCAGCTCTGCTGGCCACCAGCCACATGCAACACCAGCTGATGGGGCGGTGATCAGCCACCTCCATCCCCACGCACCCCTGACGGATGTTGTTATCTCACTTACCTCTGCCAACAACCCACCTAAGCCAGGGGAGAAAGGAAACCTAGGGACAAGCTGTGTTTGTGCAGTGTGGAGAGCGGGCTGTGAGGAGTTCAGAGGGTGTCCTGCCGGGGTCTGGGGTGAAGATCATGGCCTCGCTGCAAAAAGAAGTGTGCACCAAGGTGCCTTCTGAAGCTAGGTATGATGGGACCTGGTAACTCTGGAAGGCAGATTGCTCTTTCTCACCTATCACATGGAGAAGACAGGTAATTTATCAGCAGCGTGCAGCCTTTAGAGTCCCAGATGTGGCTGTTCAGCTGTGAAGAGGCAGAAACCTCTGCGGTCTTACCCCAGGTAGCAGTTGCCCCTTTGGCTATAAAATGTTCCTCCCAGGAGCTACCCGGAGAGATCGTTGTGGACCAACAGAGCGCAGAGGTGTGCAGGGACCCCACGGTGGCTGAGCATCCATCCATCAGACCAGCAGCTGGGCGAGGGCTGTCCTCAGCCTCCCTCCAGCCTCCACGGCGGGACCGTGGGCGCTGTGTTTACTCTGCAGAGGAGCGAGACAGATGGCGGTTCCATCAGCCCAGGAACGCACATACCCTACGAGTCCTCGCTCTCATGTTTCCTCTGCCCTCCGCTCTCTCACTTTTCTCTCCTGTCCAACAGGCGCCTTAGCCCGTAGCTCTTTGGGGAAGAGGCTCTCGTGTGTGAGGCTGGCTTGCTGCCCAGCCAAACCTGCTTTTCAAATACAAGTGGAGCTGTCAAGCCTCCCCGGCAGAGCAGCGTGCACAGATTTCACCGTGCCCCAGTCCAGCTGACACAGACACAATGTGCCTCCACCGGGGCAGCCCACACCAAGCCAAAAAAAAAAAATAAATATGAGGACATCAGGCATTATTTTTATTGGCTTTCCTCCACACAGTTAAATTGTGTTTGCTCCGCTTTGGGTTTGTTTGCTTTAATTTATCGCTCATTACAGGAAAGCATTGGCAAGATAACTTCGAGCAATCTCAAGTCTCATTAAGTTAACAACGGCTGGGAGGAATCAAAACAGCCTGTATAGTTCAGTCAAAAATCTTTAGGTTGGGTTAATACTATACAGTCCATATTGCTTACACCTACACTCAGTTTTAAACACAGAAATGATTTTGAGTCGTTTGTTTCTGCATAGATTGAAGTGTGTAGATAAGCTGGACGGGGCCGGGTTGAACAGCACATTGCCTGCTTTACGTTCCAGTGCAAAGCACTCGCCTGCCACCACTGAAATGTGCTTCAGTTCGTAATGTAAACGAAATCGAGCCAACCCCAAAAATTCTTAAGGAAGCTGACTGCACTTTTTTTCAGACCAGATGCGTAGCAATAACCCTGCAGAACTCTCTCAACCCACACTGCTGTTTCACTGGGGGAAGAGGTATTTGGCCTTGTTCCTCCTTGGAACAGCCATCTATTTAGATGGCCCCTCGTGCCCAGGGTCACAGCCCAGCGCTGAGTATTTATTCTCTCTGTGTTCCAGGGAAAAGAGCTGTGCTGCATTTTACAGCCCGGTGCTGAGTATTTATTCTTTGTGTGTGCCAGGGAAAAGAGTTGTGCTGGATTTTACAGACCAGAAGATGAAATACAGATGTGACTGGGCTTCAGACAGATGTGGTGAGCTTGCAGCAGGACGCAGACTTGAGCCCAGGCCCAAAGGTCCCCATGCACCCTTCAGCCACCAGTCCAGCTTTGATTTTCAATCAGGCTGAGGCAGCGAGTTTGAAAGTGGAGGAGCCTCCTGCCATCCTCCCTTCTGGCATCTATTAAGCAATAATAACGGTGCTGCAATGCAAAACGTGCCAGAAGAAGAAGCAAGATGTGGCTTGGGAAGTCCCTGATGTGGGTGCTGCTGGGGGCTGGACGTGGTAGAGAGCACTGTTGTGGGCATGCCCGGGTCCTGCATTCCTTCCCGGGCCACCACTAATGGCTATTTTTTGCTTGCAGTGGTGGTTTGCTTTTTTCTTTAGCTGCTGGAAAACTTATGTGGCAAGAATAGCAGTGAGCATGAGGAATGGACACCTCATGAATAATATAAACCCGCTAAATCACCCTCTACATTTATGGTTTCAGTTGTATCAGACCGTAGTCATCAACGGACTTCTATCAGACAATGCCGTCACCGTATATGCACCATCCCTGTTCATCTCCTGCCCTCCCAGCACCTCTATTGTCATCTGTGACCAGATGGGGTCTGTGCGTGAAATGGAGAGTCACCCTGAAAGAGCAGTCTCTGCTCTGGCAGGGTTGACCACAGCCCACCATCCTTGCAGAAGGACCTAGATATAACATTTTCCTCCTGCACTTGCTGCCCTACATCCTCCTCCTGCGTGCCTGAGGCCTCCCAAAGAGCCAGTCCTCACCCTTAAAAACAGTCATGCTCAGGGAATAACAGAAATGATGGACACGGGAGTGTGCAGAAGTCCTGCAATCTCTCTTGATCACAATGAGCCCATAGCTCTGCCACAACAGCTTACTTCCCCTGTACTTTCCCTGTGTCAGTCACTGTCACTGACTGCTCAATGAATAATTCTGAGTTTCCCTACTTGTTGACATGACCCGTTTCATATTTTTTTTCACTTCTTCTTTATCTGAAAGCCTCTGAACTCGAGCAAAGCCAGTGAACTATTACCCCAGGATTTAAGTGCAAGTTTCCCGTTGTCCCTGGTCATGTCTGTTCACGTTGAGCCGGGATGGCTGTGGCACCTCCAGGCTGACAAACACAAGCAGAACCAGGAAACACGCTCCAGCTCTCTGCACTGGGAAAGGACGAGGTTGTGTAAGGCCATTAGGTCTTGAAACGCTGTCTTTTTCCTCAAAAGGGGGAAGAAATTTCTTCTTGAAGCCCTTTGGTGTATTCCAGCAAGGGGGTGGTTTAGCTGAGGGCCGGGTGTCACAGCCTTACAGGTTTTACTTCATTTTGTAAATTAGCTGTTGCAGAGTGGAACATGCCAGTTTTTAACTACCCCATGGAAAGGAAGGGACAGAGAAAAGTCTCCTTGGCCAAGGAGAATGCATCAGCCAAGCCAGGCTGGGCAACATGTGAAGGAAATACCCCAAACTGCACCTCGTGCCCCGGGGCAGCTGCCCATCTCCACATCTGTCCAGACCCTGGAACCCAACTGAAGAAACTCTACAGTTTTGGGATAATTCTGCTTCTGGGGGGTCCCAGAAATCTGACATTTTAAATCACTTTCCTGTACCCAAAGCTGCCTGCATCTCGCTTCAGAGGACCTCCCTTGAACCCACGGGCTTTGCACCAATATAAACCAGGAGCACTCAGAGGTCAGCCTCACGTGGGGCTCACCAGCTGACCAGTCATCTGACCACCAGATGACTGTCACATGAACGGCATCCCCAAAACATGTGCAGTCCCTCCCACTCACAACTGGGTCATTTCCCCATTGCAATTAGGATGACTGTTTTTACCATTAAATAACCCCAGAAAAGCACTTGAGTTTTTTTCCGTAGTCGCCATCTCTGCACCTCTCCCACAGGCACCCTTCCTGCCTGCTACGACATCTCCCTCAGATATTGACCTTCCAATTTTAAAAAAAAGCATCTCCCAACAGGGTCTGCAAGCTGGAGCCCCCTGCCCGTGCTTCCAGCTTTAGCTTCAAATCCTGCTTCTTTGAAACTGAGTCAACAACCTTCAGGGTTATCAGAAGGAAGGAGAAAGGCCATCATCATGTGGTGCAGTGGACTCTCCCCACGGGCTGTCCTCCAGACTGCAGCTGGGACACCCCTGGGGTAAGGCAGCAGCCTCACCAGCATGTCCTCAACTGTGGTTCTTATGAATCAAAACTCAAAACCTTGGGGAACACGAGAAGGGACGCCTTTGCCCTGAGATACAAAGCCCAAACGTAACATGGGGATGGAGAAAGGAGAAGCGTGTGATACTCTTGGGCAGACACAAATCAAAGCCTTAGGAAAACTGGCAGAAATGTCTCAGTGGCAGATTCAAATGAGAAGGATGCTCTGTATCAACTAATGCAAAAGTGTTGGGTGGGCCTTGGAGAAGCAGGAAGGAGCTGTACCCCCTTTGCAGTGTGGCCCCATGCCCAGGAAGGTCTTCTCACAGGGGCAGGGGCGGGCAGGCCCCCTCTGGCACAGGGCCTGTGTGGCAGCAGGCACAGACCCTGCAGCAAGGGCAGCCCTTGGGTACTTCCAAATAACCTGGAAGACACACACAGTGTCTGGCCTCCTCCCACTGGGTGTCACCGGCACCTGGCAGGTGCCTTTCTCATCTTTCCCAAGGTGATGCACAAGGTAAGAGCCAGCCCTGCTTGGCTGGTGTTCTCGGAGGGGGTGAGCAAGGGAGTGAAGATGTGGTTGCTGTAGCCTGCTGAGGTTTCCAAAAGGCATTTGACAAGCTGTTGCCAAAGGTTCTAAGAGAAACTGGGAATCAATAGGATGAGCAAGAAGGTCAGCCAGGGTTCCCATCAGAGCAAAGATGGGAAATAAGGAGTAATTTGCATATCGGAGGGGTGTCCTTCCATGCAGGGTTGTGCTGGGGTCTCTGCAGGAACCCAGGGAGGGGTGGACAGGCAGGTGGCAGCTTTTGCATGATACCAAATGACTCATGGCAGGGAAGGTGACCTTACGATGCTGAGCAAGCAGGTGCTCAAGCAGCAGAGGAGATCTATGCAAAATCCTTGTTTTACATAGCAAACAGGGGAGCCAAATGAGACCCTGGGCAGACAGCTCTGTGGAAATGCTACCTAATTCACGGAAGAGAGAAGAAATCTCAAATTAAATGTGAAGAGTTAACGAGAAAGAAAAAAGTCAACAGACCAAGAACAAGAAATTATGCCATAACAGAACTCATGGTAGCCCCAGCTTGAGGACTGTGCACAGTTTTTGTCCCCTAAATCAGTGCTAGCAGAGGAGCAGAAGGTCCAGAGCGGAGGCATGGGGTTAGCAGAGACATGGGTGAGTAGGACAGGGTTCTCCAGGCTGGAAATGGGACAACTGAGGATGGGAGCCTGCAGAACAGTGGAGGGCTAAAGAGGGTAGAAAGAGTAAAACTGTCTCTTCCCACACAAGAGCTATCAGATGAAGGTAGTAGGTACAAGATCTAAAACAAGAAAACTGAAGCTTTTTTCAGGCAGCTGGTAATTAGGCTGCAGCAGCTCCTGTGGTTGCTAAAAGCTAAGCTCTATGCAGAAAGCAGCCAGACGGCGACAGAGAGGGGGCAGGAGGAACAAAACAACATCAAAACTTCTTAAATACAGAGCCCACTGCTTTGGCTCAGGAAATGTGTAAGCCACAAATTGCTGGTGTCTGGGAAAGTGTTTGGGGGTGGATCATGCTTCTCCCATCCCTTCTGCTTTCCCTGGGTATCTATTCTGGCCACTGTCATGGAGAGGACGCTGGGCTGGAAGATGTTTGGCTTGACCCATGCAGCTACCCTGCACCCATTCCTGGACTCCCCCACATGTTTGGGGCTCTTGGATTGTGTCATTTGGCTCCATACCATCTGAATTTTGCATTTATTTTAATAATTTTGATGTAGTGCCCAGAGATTCAGAAGAAGCAGTGAATGGCTCTGTGAAAGGCCATCCTCAGACTCTGCCAAACCTCAGTCGCATTCACGTTCAAGCTCAAAAGCAGTCTGGGAAGTCAGATTGGTAAATCAGCCTTCTCATAGTTCTTCCCCAAAAACGTCTTCTGCGCTCTTTCATCTTGTCACCCAGCAGAAAAACAAAACAAGGCTGATACTATGTTAAATATAGAAAATGGCTTTACAAGAGAGGAACTACACTCAAGTCAACTTTAGCTCACCAAAAACTCCCAAATATTTTCACTATGGAGTTCTGGTTTCATGGGGTCTTGGAGCTCTGCCTCACATTCCTGTGTGCATGTGTTTATGCTCCAGTCAGGTCAACAAGAATAAACATCCCAGGCAAGCATCGCTTCTTGGTTCAATGCCTTGAGAATGCAGGGCCTTGTGGGAAATTCCTTCCTTGCCACAGGCTCTTGGAAGGCCTCACTTCCCAGGAAGCAATACAAAAATGTAGGTCCTCAATGCCAACAAGCTTCAGACTGGGAAGGACCATCCAGTGCCACAAGGAAATTCCTGTTCTTCCACTCTGCTCTTATCTCGTTCCTGACAGGGACTTCATCTGTCCCACCTGGTCCCATCCCAGTGTGGTGAAAAAAAACAGACTCCTGACTTTGAGGAGATGCAAACCCCTCTAGACTACTCTTAATTATATTTTTCCTCTCTTTGTTTGCTTCTTCCCTCAGTACAATAGGTCAATGTTTAAAAATTATGGAAAGAGAAGAGTGTTGTTCACCCCAGCTCTCCGCTCCATCAATCTCCCTGCTACACCATGCTTGGGAACAAACTCCTCAGACAAAGTCCACAGAGCCTTCACCTCCTATTTCTTCTCAGGCGGGTGAGAAGTAATGATCCATTACGCATGAGCACTCAAGCTGTAAGTAAGCTTGGCCCGGCCACAGGGCTAACAGGGTGAGGACACCGCTGGAAAGGGATTCTGGGGGCCTCCAGTCCATCTTCCCATTCAAAGCAGGATCTTTGCCCTTACCAGCTCAGGTCAGCCATGGTTTTGCCTACCAAAGTCTTGAAAAACCTCCAGGTGGAGAGTTCACTACCTCTCTGGGTGCATCACCTCCTAGGGAAGAAGCTTTTGCCTGATGTTGAACCTGAACTTTCCAAACCACAACCCTTGCCCATTTACCCTTGATGTATCACCTACTGCTATTGAGAAGAGTTGACTTTCACCGTTGTAATCACCCTTCTTGTAGGTTGCTATCTAATTGTCCTTTAGCTTCCTCTTTGCCAAGTTAAGCAAGCTCAGCTTCTACAGCCTCTGTTCATCATCCACATGGCCTAGACACTCAGCTGGACCTTCTCAATGACAACATATCCATTACCAGGGCAATTCTCTGCTGCATCTGTTTTCAGAAGTGGAGAACTTCAATAGAGATCCTTTTGGCGAACAACTGTGGTTTTCCAAAACTGGTGGCTGTCAGAAGACAGGCTGATGCCCCTGTCTCCAAGCCCCCTGGCATTGGTTCCCAGCACAGCCCTCGGGGAGATGCTGGAGGTGTCAGCCCAGGGTCAAGAACAGCCTTTGCTGTTGGTGCCTAGTGCCAGCACCTTGGGGGTGCAGCAGTACTGCCCTGCCTGTGCTGCCAGCCTGGTAGCCCTGAGGGAACCTGGCCAGCAGAGGAACTTGTCCCCAACCCTCACTTATGGCCACAAGGGAGGTACCCAGCTGCATCTTCTCTGAGGCGAAAGGCGAATTTCATCAATGCTGAAACCGTAGGGGTCCAGCATTGTGCAAAACACTTGAGGCCAACATAAACATCTCTGCATTTATGAAAATGGAAATCAGATGGTGCTTAAGTGAAACCAGAGTGTTGTTCCTTCAGGGCAGTGCTCTGTCACTTCTCCGTGGATGGAGGAGCTGCTCCTCTGGGAAGGGCACGGCTTTTCCAACCAAATGACTCAAACCACGCTATGCCTTTGTCGGCAGCTACAGCCTTGTTTGACACAATCTTTAAAGCATGCAGAGTCTGCGTCATGCTTGGCAGCCGTAACTGTTTCCAAAGGCTTGAGAAGACACGCGTTTTCCCGGAATCGCTGCTTTTCCCGCATCCTTCTAGCCTTTAAATACAACCCCACCATTCTGCTGGGACAGGAGAGGGAAAGCCCTAAATGCAAACCTTTAACCCCAGGAATTTTGGCAGCTCAGCCTCCGCTGAAGACCAGGATACACACAAGCCAGACGCCAGCTTGGGTTGGCCTGCATGGGCTTGCAGCGAGACGGGACAGATAAACCCCCCCAAACCTTCCTACAGCTGGGACACACATGACAAAACGTGGCAGGGCACGTAGCAGCAGAGGGGCAGCTTTAAAATGGGAACCGAAGCACAGTGTCGCTATCTGACAGCTCATCCCGGGGCCACGTGCCAAGGTCTCCCCTGGGCGTCCTGCAGGCTTTTCAGCAAAAAGCTCAGCTGCAGAAGTGATTTACCTGGAGTTCCCCCCACTCAGCACAGTTCCCAAAACAGCTCTGTGCTGCCCCAGAGGCCGGCAGCATTGGAGGCACCCATGTGCATGAGGCAGCTGCTCTGCCCTCATCCCCTGGGCTTTCTTTCTTCTCAGACCTCTTATACCCTGCAGTCTATGTCTTTTCCTTCCAGGCCCCCCCAGCTCTGCTACCCCCCCTTCCAGAGAGGTTCCACCTTATCAGCACCTGTGGGCTGCCCTGCTTCCACCTCAGGGATGTCTCTTGTGAGCCTGAGCCTCCACAGAGGCTTTGGAAAGTGCTCCTCACCCCTGCACTGAGTATGCAGGGCTCAGCACTGCTTTCCTGATCCCCTTCTTCATGGGGTGGGAGAAGGGATCCGGCCCTGGACAGAGGAAGGTAGACACCAGGGATGGGGAAACCAGAGAGACACTGGTACTCAGGAGAGAAGAAGCTGGAAAAATGAAGTTGGTTGGGGGCAGGTTGCAGCAGACACAGCTGTGACAGGAGAGATCCCAAGGCAGGCCTGCCTAAGTGGAAGGTGGAATTTAGAGGAGGCAGCATCCCCCCAGGAAATAGTATTTAAGGAATGAAGAAATCTTTCAGTGCAGAAGGAGGATGTGCAGCGTGATGGGAATTCAGCTGAATCATAAATTCCTTAATCCCCTGAAGTTTAAAAGGGGATTGCAGAAAGAAAACAAGTTATTTGAATTCCAGGAGATTAATGAGTCCAGTTCTGGGCTCCCCAGTTCAAGAGGGACAGGGAACTACTGGAGAGAGTCCAACATAGGGCAACTAAGATGGTTAAGGGATTAGAGCACCTCGCTTATGAGGAAAGGTTCAAAGAGCTGGGGATCTTTACCCTCAACAAGAGAAGACTGAGGGGAGACCTCATTTATGTTTAGAAGTTCCTAGAGGGTGGGTTGAAGGATGATGGAGCCAGCCTCTTTTCAGTGGTTTCCAGTGATAGGACAAGGAGCAACGGGCACAAGCCAGAACATAGGAAGTTCCACTCAAATATGAGGAAAAATTTCTTTACGGTGAGGGTGCCAGAGCCCTGGAACAGGCTGCCCAGGGGGGTTGTGGAGTCCCCGTCTCTGGAGATTTTCAAGACCCACCTGGATGCAGTCTTGTGCTCTGAGCAATCCTGCTTTGGCAGGGGAGTTGGACTAAATGGTCTCTAGAGGTCCCTTCCAACTCTGTCAAATCCATGAATCCGTGAATGTAAAACTCTGGCACAAGCATCTGGGGAGCAACTGGAAAGCTGAAGCACAAATCACAGTACCGAGGGATGAGAAGCACCAGGGGAACACAACTGTAAGTGCTGGGAGGTGCATCTGCTCCAGCAGCAGCCTTGGTTTAAGCAGCTTCTGTCACCCACTGCCACCACTGTCCCCTCCCCAGCCTTCAACACCTGCACTAGCACCAGGAGGGACACACGCCAACAACGCCAACAAAAAAATAAATGAAATAAGATAATGCTAACCAACTGTGCGTCCAACTGCAGCTTAAATAAACCAGAGGCTTCCAGAGGTGGATTCCATCCTAACTTGTCCCAGCACAGTGTGTTCAGAAAATTGGTCACAGCCATCTCACAGCCATCCACCGCCATGGCCAACAGGGAGGTCGCCCCTTGAGCAAAGGCCAGCAGTGCTAATCTTAAAAGATGGTGAGGAATAAACCCTGTAGTTATTTCCTGGAAAATATTGGTAGAATCATAGAGTTTTAAGCATGAGAATGATACCAAGGCAATACACCAAGATTGTTTTAATCAAATTTGTTCTGCAGAAATCTATTTGCTTCCCCTCCACGGCAGGAGATTCTCCTCCCTGAGAGTGGAGCAGCTGCAGATGTTAGAAATCTTGACTTTAGTAAGGGTTTTAACACCGTCTCAAGTACCATTTGTGTAAATAAGTGAGGTAGGGACCATGCTCCCTGCCAGTGCCAAGCGCTGCCCCTGGCAGTGGCAGCAAAGACAAGGCAGCAGAGCAGGAGAGGCGTCACTGCTGGCCATGGCTTGGTGCAGGTTCTGGGGAGCATTGCACATCAGTCTGGGCATACAGACCTTGGGCTGAGGGGTCTGCTCTTGCAAAGCTCCTGGGAAGCAGACACAAAACTGGATAGAGACTCACGATCAGAGCAAAACTGCATGGGGTGTTGAGTGTGAGTCTGCAGGAGTCTGGTCTGAGCCAGGTTCATTAACGATTTGGATGCTGAAATGCAGAGGATGGTCACAAGAGCTTCAGGGACTGCAAGCGCGGTGGCCAGGGGTAGAGGACAGGATCTGATCTTGCAGTTATCTAGAAAAAAATAAAATAAAAATCAATAGGATGCAACTCCAGCAGAACAAGAACAGCATATGGCAATGACATAGAATAAACAACTGCACAAAGACAGGGAGGAAATTGCCCATTCAGTAATAACTCTGCAAAAGTTCAAACACTCCAGAGTTACGACGGGTCATGAACAGGTTGTGTCAACAGATTGCTGTGAAAACGGAAAACTCGAGCTGGGACTTGCAAAAGGAAGTGACACCTGGACCGCACGGAAAGAAACTCTCCTGCTCCAGCGTCATCGTCAAAGTCCAGCTACTGTACAGTGTCCACTCTCGGCACTCCAGTGTCCAAAAGACAACAGAGAGAATGACTCATGGTCCAGAAACATGACATCTGAGAAAGCATTGAAGGAACCAACATAATAATTTAGGAAAGATGGCGGGGCTACACAAGAAGTTGGCCCTCAAACAGGTGAAAAGTGCTTCTAGAAAGAAATGCAACAGGGATAAGGCAAGGCAAGGCAAGGGTGTCTTCAGAGAAATTCAGCTCCTCACTGGCTTTGATCCCAAGCCCTGGTCGCGTGGTCGCAGCTCTTCCCCAATCACTCTCAGGAAACTGCTTGCTCAAGGCTTCCTCATACGTTGTGAATGAAGAAGGTTTGCCAGCAGCTCCATGCTTGTCCAGGGCCCTGGTTTTTGAGCAGTCAATAGGGGAAACGGTGCCAGAGCTCTGCCCCTCGAGGCCCTGTCTGCCCCACAGGACATGGGCACTTGGCTCTTGCAGTCACTGTCACCTCTCCTCCTTCCCCGTGACAAGTGTCTGATAGAAGGAGGCTATTCCCCACTGTGCCCACAGGCTGATCCCGGCCCATGTGGCTATCGGGCAGCCTTGGGGAAAACAGCTCGGTCGTGACTATTTTTAATTATGAACTTGTAGCCTGAGCTCCACCTGCCTGGGCTTGTTTAGTTTAAGAAGGAGCCAAGAAGGAGCTGCTGACAGGGCTGGTTATCAACAGCCATGCGGGACAGAGAGCAGGAAGGTCCCTGTGACATCTCCATCGGCCAGGGGCAGCCTCCATAAAGAAACAACCATAGGTTTGGGCTTTGATTTAGTGCACCCTGTTTGTCACAGCATTTCTCCCCTTTCAGCACAGACTCCTGCAATGGGAAACTCCCAGGATTGGGCACAGGGCTGAGCCGGGGCCAAGGGACAGCCAGGACAGCCACAACCCCAGGATGAGCAAACCCCACTGTGGCAGGGGAGCTTGGCTGCAGGGCAAGGAAGGAACAGGCTCCAGCTGGGAGGCCTCTGGGATCTGGTGGGATTTGGCCATAGGGCAGGGTCAGGATGGGGACAGACCTGGCACAGCGCTTTTGCCATGGCTCAGGCACCAGGGAGGAAAGACGAGCGAGCTGGTGGGGATTTTAGAGGAGAAATAAGTGTAAGCACTACAGGAGAAGGAAGCACATCCATGGTGGCCCCTCTCCCGTGGTGCAGAGCTGCTCCCAGTGCTCAGTCCCACTCGGCATCACCCTGGCAGGAGAGAGCGGGGTGAGCCTGCTGGCGAGGGGCTCTGCACCCCCCTGAGGACTGGGGGACGGGGAGCCCACCCCAGGGCCCACACTTGTTTTGGGCAGGACACAGGGATGTATTGATCTCACAGTGCTCCAAACAGGAGGCAAAAAGGGAATTTGTGGTTTTAAGCAGGGGAAGGTAGGGGGGACCATGGGACTGGGCTGAAGAATAACGGATACCAGTTAGCGATGGGGCAAGAGTCGGCCTGGCACTGGGCATGTGCTCGGAAGGGAGAAACCCTCCATTTGTCAGGAAGTGCAGTGACAGGACAAGGGGCAATGGTTTTAAATTGGAAGAGGGGAGATTTAGATCAGCTATTAAGAAGAAATTCTTTCCTGTGAGGGTGGTGAGACACTGGGACAGGTTGCCCAGAGAAGCTGTGGCTGCCCCATCCCTGGAGGTGTTCAAGGCCAGGCTGGATGGGGCTTTGAGCAACCTGCTGTAGTGGAGGTGTCCCTGCCCATGGCAGGGGGGTTGGAACTGGATGATCTTTAAGGTCCCTTCCAACTCTAACCATTCTATGGTTCTGTGATTTCTCTCACCGCCGGCCGTGCCCGGTGTCCCGCAGCGTGCGGCTCCCGCTCTTCCCGCAGGTTTTACCCCCATCTAGTGGCGGGTCCCAACCCGACAGGGACACCCCACCGGCAAAGACACGGCATCCCTAGGGGGGGACCGCAGCTGGGCTTGAGGCTGGGGCAACCAGACCTCCTCGCTTGTTTTTTTTTGGGGGGGGGACGGCGACACGAAACGAGGTGACCACACGCAGGGCTGTGGCTGGGATCTGCCCGAGAGCAGGGGCAGGGTTCAGGCAAAAAAAAATGAGGTCTTATTAACAGCTGAAATTAATTAGAGGGGAGGGGGAGGTTGCAGCATCCCCAGCCCAGGGTCACACCTTGGCAGAGGGGAGGTCTCTGTCTTTGCCATTCCCTTCGTGCTGCTGCTCAAAAGGAGAACTGGCAGAGCCAGTGCCCTGGAAGCCGGCCCAGAGCCACATCCCAGGCACCTGGACAACCTGCAAAAGACAATTCATCATTAAAAGGTCATGAAACATGGTCACAATAAGGTCCCTGAGGCCATCACCATGCGGTGATTGGCTGAGTCGGTCCCAGCGGGGGCTCTGCATCACCATTGCACACTTGGGGGGGTCATAAAGCAGCAGGGAGGTCAGGAGATGTCCAGCTACCCGAGCAGCAATTGCTCGAGTCATCTCTCAAGGTGGGCAGGTCACAGTATGGAGGAGAGGGGTCACGATTGTCACAGTGGGGGACCAGCCCTTTCTTGTCCCCCCCCCCACCCTCCACAGGACCAATCCACAGACAAGTCCTGCGGTTGTGGCTGTGTCCTCCCCGTTGCAGTGTGTGCTTTAGCCTCGTGCCCAGCCATCACTGCTGCCTCCACAGCAGCACCCGGGGCCGGCAGCATCCCCCAGCCTCCCCGTCTCCTCGGACAAACCAGCCCCAAACCAGCCTTTGGCTGCTCCATCCAAACAGCTCTGCCTGGAGCTGCTGCGGAGAGACCCCATGGGTGTGATGAGCGGCTCAGACCTGGAGGGAACGAGGGTACCCTGGGGTGGCTGTAGCCTGTAGCTGCACGCCACGCTGCCACCCACACCAGGCCACTCCGGGTAAGTTGTTGTCACTCATGCAGCGAGGGCGAGGGCACTGACACATGAGGCCAGATTGCAAAATGCAGTTTTGTGTAATGCCAAAGCTTCCTCCACGCAGATCTTTAGGCGGGTGCTTCTCACCAGGCAGAGCACTGCCCTCAGCCCGGGCACAGAAATGCTCTCCCCCTTCCACAGAGCTTTGAACCAACAGCTCATGTTTAGCGGCTCCTTTCTGGGCTACAACACCTCGGCATGGGCTCGTCCTTCCCCTTGCCAGGCCCAGCTCTCCCTCCCAAGTTTGGTTCATGCTGGGTGAGACCCCAGCAGACGTGAATGAAATGGGCCACGGACCCATCAGCAGGAGCCGTGGCTAGTGTCTGGGAATGGAGATTCAGATCTTTCTGAGCACTGGGCAGTCTGGAGGGGAATAAAATGACATCATTCGGCACATCACAAGCCTGTTTTGTTAGGCACAAAAGATCAGCGTGGAGAAATTTGGAGGGCATAATCCAGTGAAGGAAAAAAATCTGATACCCATCAGTGAACCAGGATTTGCTTTACATTTTTTCCAAAACCCTGCAAGGATATATGATACAACAAACTGCTCCAGACGGTCTGCTCTTGCAAAAGACCTTGCAAATATTTTATCCCAGCCCTGATACGCAGGGGTTTTCCCAGCAGCTGTATTAAACCCAGCCCATTTCTTGTAACTGCTGGCAGCCTGGCACCCCTGGTAGACCATCCCGTCTGGGCAATACGCAGCAGCCCCCGTGCAGGCTGGGTGAACCGGGGTGGGCAGGACAGACAGACCCCAGCCCCACGCTCTCCACGACGCTGCGGGTGGCAGCAAGCAAACTGCCAGCCAGGGAATGGCTTTGTGGGCAAGGGGGCAGCTCGGGGAGGGCAGCTGGGAATAAGTGGAAAACGACAAACTTTGGGGTGGCAGCAGGAGACGGGGGAGGTAGCTGGCAGATGGAGCTCGGAGAGAGGTAACCGCCCCTGAGAAGGAAAGAAAAGAGGTGAACCCATGGGGAACTTTTCATTTTGACTGTTAATCTGCTGTCACAGAAGCGGGGCCGACCCCTAGAGCCGATGCGATAGAGGTGGTGGGGAGGCACCCAGGGTCGAGAGCAGGACTGTGTCTTCTGGTGCTCATACAGCCTTAAGTCAGATTAAACCAACTAAAACCTTACCCTAGAGCCCTTCACTGCAGAAGTTACTTGGCTGGCAGAAATCTCCACATGCTTTTTGCTTCCTAATTTACACCAGAAATCCTAACTTCTTGTTTTCCTGCCAGTCTCACGCCGTGGCAAGGGGCCACTCACAACCCACACAACTGATATGCCATGGAGGCATGGACACCATAATAATAATAATAGAAATAATAACTATAAAAGAGCCACGGTTCTTTCCGTGTCCCAGTGCCACTAGATGGCACCAGCTGCGTACCCTTCCCAGCCCGGGGTGTCCCTAGGACCGCTGGGGGAAACTGGTGGGGACCCAGCCCAGTCCTTGGTGCAGAGCGAGACCTCAGCCCACGCTGGTGCCTCCTTCTCCTCCTTCTCACATGGACCGGGGGGTGCTGGGGTGAAAAGGCAGACATTTAAGCCTTGAAATCAAACCTTCAGCGATGTGCTAGGGGGTTTCCCCATGGGGGAATTACCTGTGGTGGCTTTTGTCCTGTTGCTGATCCCACACATGCACCCATGGGGTGGGCATCACCCCCCAGCCAGGGGCTGGCAGAGCCCGGCGCTGGAGATGGAAGCCTCAAAAGCATGTGCAAGTTATTCTGGTTTATACTAGGATCAGCGTATGAGTTTCTCAGCATCGACAGGCTCCGCTTGGGAGGGAGGGAGGAGGAAAGGCAATAAATCACAATTTTCTATATCATTTTGCAATCAGCAAGTGGCTTGCCATCTCTGAGGTCTCATGGGTTTAGGGATTTATTCTCTTTGTGCACGTTTTTTTATCCAACAGAAGTCAGCATGCCCCAAGTCCTCAGGATTCCCTGCTTTTTCACCATCAAGCCCTCCATTCGCTGCCACGTATCCTTGGCAAAGCCACTAAGTAAACTGGGGAAGCGCAGGAGGTCAGGTCTTTCCTCAGATCTTGCAGCATAATTAAGGAGCGTCTGTTTTCCACTGTCTTCAGCTTGGAGCACTGAAGGTGACCCTCTGAGACAGAAGCTCAAATGACAGGGGTGGCTGGCGAAGCTGTGCTGCATGCAGCACTTCAAAGTGCCCAGCCAAACCCCAGCCCCGAGCAATGTGGGGGACATGGGTGACAAATCATTGCTCATCACACAACCCATCAGCCCAGTGCAGAGCTGGGGACGCGACAGATGGAGAGCAGCTCCCAAAAAAAGCCGGAGCATCAAACCACTGGGAGCAGCATGTCACTCCCTTAAGCCTGCATCCCCAGGGCTGGCACGTCAGGGTGATGTGTGAGCACGGCAGTGGCATGACCCTGGCACCAAGGGGACCCCTATGAAACCTTGGGTGTAGAGGGACTGGGAAGGTCTCTGTGCAGGGAGCCTCTAGGTGCTGGGTTCCAAGTGATCCTGTCCTGCTCACGGCGGTGGAGCCACTGTGGGGACTGTCAGACACGAGGGCAAGTGGGAGATCCTCGTTGAGGCTCCACAGTGGCCCTGGCAAGCTGATGGCAAGGGCAGCACTGCTCCTGCCTGCATCCTCAGGCCACCAGATAATCCTGCAGAAGGATCCTGAGTGTGACCCTGCTTCCTGGCCCTCCACAGAGAGCACCACAAATCCCACCCAAGCGCTTTAACCCTGGCCTAGGGTGAAGGCTAGAAAGGAGGAGGCTGGGTCACTTGGGGAGGTCAGGACACATGGCAAAGTGGGCTAAAATCTCCCCCCAAATCAAGGAAAATCCCTCATCCCGCTTCCCCACAGCCTTCCCTCCCCTCCCTGACCACCTCAGGTAGCCCCAGCATCCCCCCTGCTGCCGCCTCTCCTCTTGGGGAGCCACCAGGAGCCTCCCCACACACCATCTGCTCTCCCCAGGCGACTTGCAGGTGGCCAAGGGCATCCCTCCCACACCATCTGCCTCCACACCAGGCAGCCTTTCCCCATCAGCCCCCCAACTCCACCCCACATCCCCAGGCCCTCCTGCTCTGGAAAACCTCACGCATGCCACCAGCGTTAAACCTCATGGGCAAATTCAAGTCTTTATTTGCCCTGTCCACGAGTGGATGTTCCGCTCAGGACAGAGAAACTCACTGTTAAGAAACCTCATTGAAAGTGCTGTTTCTCCACGGACACAGAGACAGGCAAGGACAGGCACAGCATCAGCCGTGATGGTGCAGGGTTTGTCCTCAGCCATCTCATCCGCAGGGCAAGCCCAGTGACCCCCACGGCTGCTTGAGAGCAGAACATACCCTCGTCTGACAGCGAATGTCAAATGGCAGAGAGGTACGTAGCAATCGACATGTACATGGCAGGAGCCATCCACACGCTGGGGGGCTATTTTTAGCCTGGCCGTGATCGAAATGTCAGAGGGGTTTTTATTTATTTCCTCTGGAAGGCTCGATGCTTGAAATCCCCACGGGCAGAGCCTGGCTCTGACCCTGCTGTCGCAGCCGGGTCTGTCATCCCTTCCCACCCTTGGAAAAAACGTGCAATTAGGTGAGAGGGAAGGGTGACTTGCCCAGTGTGACCAGCAGGGCTGGCACCCTTGAGAGGGCAGGCATCCACCCAGCCCCACAGCCTGACCCCTGCCCCCCCGGCCAGGCTGCAGCTCCCCCAACCTCACCACATCCAAGGAAAGGTCTCACTGAAGCTGCAAGGGACAGCTATAAAATGCAAGGGACAGAGGAGCTGGGCATTTGAAGCTGATGTGCAGCCAGGAAGGGCAGGCAGGGCACAGGATGCTCTCACTGCCCTTCAGTGATGTGAGTGTAATGATGCCGAGGTCTCATGGTGCCCCAAAAGCCCACAGAGGACTCCCTGGAGGTGGAGCAGCCTGTTCCTTCTCACTTCTCTGCCACTCGCCCCACTCTCAGCGCTGTGCCAGGAGCAGAGCTCATGACAATGCTAAACCTGCCCCAGCTCTTGCCAAGCTCACAGGACCCCGTCTGCATGGAGGGCTCTGGGTGGACAAGCTGTCCCCGAGGCCGACCACCCATGTCCCCAGGGTGACAGCACAGCAGAGCATGGCAGCACCCACCTGGGTCTGCACTTTCCTAGGATCCCAGCACCTGACACAGCCCCCGCCTCGCACATCGACGGGTTATGCACAAATTTACCCCTTTTCTTGTTGGGGAAGCAGATTCGAGGGGAAACGGCTGCTCAGAAAAGCACTGGCGCGTCAGAGGTAGCAAAGCTCTTTTCTCGTTTACAGGGCCAGAGAGGAGCGGTAATGGCCTATATTAACACAATAGCAAAGGAGGGCCTTGAACCAAATCCAGCTTGGAGGTTGTGACCAGTCCATAGATAACTGGGAAGAAAAGTCAGTGTTTTCCCGGCAGAACTGCCTATTTACATCTGAAAACAGCACAGACCTTGCCCGGAGGCCAGGACAAACAAGCCCTTTCACTGCCTGCTTCCCAGGAGGCTTTCCCCTCCCTCTCCAAGAGGAAATTTCCAGTAACTGAGGTATAAAAATGAATGCAAATCTCTGCTCCAGAGCCAGCTGTAAAACTCATATGGGAAGAGCTCCCTGTCCTGCAGCCGGTGCCATGGCAGGCTGTCCCCAAATCGGGTCACAGCCTTTGTGTGTAGGGAGCAAGAGAAGAGCAGCTCTCTGCATCCTTCCAGGCTTTGAGGCGTGGATCCAGGTGCCCAAACCCACCGGCACCCATCATGGCCTGGGCAGGATGCCCTAACAGAGGGTCCTGGGTCCCTGGGGGAGGTTGCAATGCCATGTCATCTGCTAGGACACCGTGTGGTGCAACAGTCCCTGGTTTCATGTGAGATTGCAGGAAACAAGGGATGGAAATAGAGGGACACTTGGCGAGGGGGAACTTTCCTCCCGCTCCACACACCATCATGCCACATCCTGGGAATAACCACCAGGTCTCAGCTAAGTGGCAATCTCTGGGAAATTTTGAAGGAATGTCTTTCTGCCATATCCCATTCACCTTCCACCTGGGTTTTGCAGCGAAGATTCGGATTTGGGCCACGTGGTTTTCCTGCAGAAGTGCAGGAAGCGCGTCTTCCATAGCTGCCAGGCTTCTCTGTGCATCCGGCTGCACGGGTCCCCAAAGCTTCAAGGAGCTGTGATTGCAGATGCTGCCACGTGGGAGTGAGACCTCATGTTTCTCACGGCAGGCCTGAGGGAAAGCGAGAAAAAAGCTGGGTAATTAAATAGCACTTGCCAGAACACGTGCAAGTGTCAAGCAGCAAAAACATCCTTCCTATGCACAGACTTTTGCATGAAGCTGGATCGACATTTACCTGCTAATTTTATTGTTACTGCCACCCCCAAGCTCAGGTGAGGCTACCAACCTGTGCTGCACTGCAGACTCAGACAAATCTGGGATGTGGGAGCCTATTTATCCAGGGGATTTCAGCGATTAGGAGATTAAGTGTGTTTACAGTGTTCTAAAAACATATTCCTGAATATCTTTTCTAAAGCAAAGGTGATGCCATGGGTAATTCCTTTAAAGGAGGGTATAAAAGTGGGTGGCTGATAGCCAGCTCATTATATCAGAATCAGTTTTCATTAGGAAGGGAAAACTTGTGTGCTTATTAATTGTTTCTCTAATTGCTTTCTCTCCCTGCTACCAGGGTAGCCCGCTGTCTGCTTGTGCCTGGGGGCCCCAGGTCAGAGCCCTGTGTAACTCATCCCTGATCTGCTAACATGGGGAACTATAAATAAATGGTGACACCAGAGAGCAGAGGAGGAGGAGGAGGTGGAAAGGGACTGTGCTTCTCAACCTGAGATACTCAGTCTCACCAGCTTATCCAGCAGCAGGTGACTGGTGACACTCCATAAATATTAACCGAGGTGGACTATTTCTGATAGCTGAGGGCTCTGGCCTGGCAAAGATAAACCAAAATTCTCCTGGCTCTGAGCTGTAGCTGAATAAATTTGGACTAAAAAAGTTGCAGATTATTTAAAGTGAATCAAACAGCTGCATGTTCTCCAGTAAGAAGTATTTTTAAACCAAGAGGACCTGCTTAGTTTCAAAATCTGCTGTACCTTACTCAAAAAAATAAAAATCCCCAATTTGCGACTGCAAAGGAATCCCTTGGGAAACTGAAAGGAGATTGCAGATGCTCCAAATGAGCCCTAGCAATTCATGCCAGGGGATTTAAGACTTTACAGTGACAGTCATCCCTCTGACTTTTATCCCTCCTCCCTTCTGCCACCGCCTGCTGCTGCCAGCATGGAGGGAGCTCGCTCGACCCTGGTGCTTGCAGCACGGCACCCTCAGCTCAACAGGACCAAGCCTGACTTAATACAGGGGGTGGATGTGGGGCTCACATATCCCTCTCCTCTCCACCAGGGGAGCAGGAGGACCACCGAGGAGAAAACCCCCAGCAGCAGCCAGGGAGACCCACGGCACACATGGTAAGAGCTGGGAGAGGGGGGGATGCTGCAGAGAAACCTTGCTTCGAGGACACACAGACAGGAGCAAAGGACCGTGAGGAAGAGCCGTGTCTTCTCCTTTGTCCCTGCTGTAACTGGAATCACGCATCTAAGCACTGGGCACCCTGTGCTGCCTACAACATGATGCTTCATGATGTGGAAATTTGCAGGGGGAGAGAGTGAAGCAGAACTGGTGCATACAGCAATGAGGACATCGGGGAGGGGATGCTACAGCCATACTTGTTCCATCTCCCCAAAAGCCAGAATGCCTACACCTGTGCAGGTATGCGTGTTACACACAAGCACACTCATGCGCACACTTACCTTTGCTAACAGCAGAGGCAGCCACAGAGTCCGTATTTTCTAGGTTTTACTTCTATATCTGCAAAAAGCAAGTTTGCTTCTGTTTCTGATTCCCTGCAATTATCGTGAAATGCCTTCAAGAGAGCAGCTCGGTCTTCTCGGCTGAGCGAGTCTTTGATGTCCAGCACCGCACTCAGATGTTCCTTCCTTTCCAAAAAGGATAAGAGGCCAGGTCAGAGAACAGGTCAAGGAAAAAAATTTGCTTGCTATCACTCAGTTTTGCTGAACCAAACCAAAGACTGGAAGCTGCTGAGCTGCATTTTGACCCCCTCTGGCCACCTAACAAGGAGGAGGCCATATCACAAGAGCTGTGTGGGATAGGACTGAGCCCATGGATCCCAAGCCCAGTGCACACAGCATCCCCATGAAACTGTGGAAATCTTCACCCCAGGTTTCTCCTAGAAAAAGATCTGTATCCACCATTACAGGTTTTGGGTAACTCTGCATTTGACCATTTAGAAGCATTTTGGTATCTTTTCTCCCCCTCAAATCGAACTACATCTTCTTCATCTGGAAGGCTGCAAGATTTCTGTTCTATATAGCGTTGCTTCACTGAGCGGGGCCACACCATATTAGCCTGATTAACAAACAGGAGAAATGGACCCAACATAGGGGAATGTGCTGAAATCAAAAGCAGTGCATCAGCTCTCACCAGGATGACCTCTTCTGAGATTTGGACTAAAATAATATTCTTCTGAGTACTTCCTATGCCCACTTCCTATACTATATATATCTATATAAATATACAGTTGCAGATATATATATTAATACACAGTAAGAGAATCAGAATTGTTATGCTGTAACAGATAAGCAGCTTTTTAGCTCAATAGCATCTTCAAAAGTAGCAGATGCTGAGGAAAAGAATGTGGAAACCAGACAAAGCATAACATGATCTCTCTTCGTCTGTCTTTTTTTTTTGTTTGGCTTCTGGCAATCTGCAGTTTAGAGACTTCCTTCGCTGGGGGTTATATGATGACTGTCATGTTGAATAGGCACTGAAATAATTATCTACCACAAATTGTCTACTCCCTATTTGAAGCTATTCACACTTTTGGCCTTTGTTGCATCCTGTGACAGAGAGCTCTACACTGTAATCATCTGAACTTGGAAAAATACAGTCACTAGCACAAGACATCAGCACAAAAATTAGATGTCATAAACCACAGACTTTGGACCAAATGCAGCTAGCAAAGATCTGGCCTTCCTAATAAAAGTTGGGTTTCATTTCTGTTAACAGCTTCCTGTGAGAAATACACCTAGGGTTTTGTGAAAATAGTAATATCTAGAAAAGGACTGGTAAAGTGTTAAAGCCCAAAGCCAAGTGCTTGGAAGTTATGAAATGCCCAAGTTAAGGATGTTCTTGAAGCCCACATTTGGCACACCTGTGCCTGTAAATTGTGCATTCAGGCAATATTTTTCCACAGCATTCCTGCTTTGTTGACAGCCATTTCGTGCATCCTTCACCTTTACAGAAGGACATCTCAACTCCACTGGTTAATGTCTGGCAAAGCTATAAACCATGTTAATCAGCACCTGCAAATAGGCAGCACGGAGTGCATTCAAAAGTAAGCATTGTGCCTGGCCCACCACACTGCAAAAGGTATCGCAGGACTAATATTGCTGTAGCTCTTCTGGTGGTAAGTAACCACGTAAGAAACTACAAAAGTCAAACCAATAACAGGCCTTACCTCAGATCAGGAAATTCTTTGAGAATGGGCAGAAGGGCTATTTTCATCCCCTCAGCATCGGAAGTTTGAATAAGTTCTAAAATTGCTTTGATAGGATCCTTGAGGGGACCAGCCGCAGGACCCTGGTGAGAGAAGCAAAGGTGTGTTCAGGGCAAGGGAAGCAGAACACGACACTAAGAGCTGGACTCGTATCAAAGCGGGGACCTCACTGCGTGGGCTATGAGCTTTGCCAGACTGCCTGTGCATGTAGAGAAGCCTGTTTGCCCTCCAGAGTAGGAGAAAAGAAACCAGGCTGTAGCCACAGACGGCTTCCAGGGCAGCTGGGTGACTACCTTCAGCAGCGCAGAACCCCCTTGTGCATTTCCTTCAGCAAAGTGGGCAAATGTACCTAAATTTTCCCTGTATCACCTGTCCCCTCAAGCCCATTTCACCCTCTGGGAAGTTGTTGCTTCCAGAGCCAAGCACAGCCCAGTACCTATGTGAAAACAAGCTCCGCTGGCCAGACATGATGGCATTTCTTCTGTCCTGGAGCATGCCCAGGGACAGAAAAGTCACCTTGGGGAGAGGGTGGAGGGACACAGATCCTCTAAGAAAAAAGGGAAAAAATGGGAAGCAGGGCTAGACAGTGTAAAGGATATGACATGGCTGGAAGATGCTGCATATGGTCAGCTCCCTCTAAACTGAAGCACACGGAAGGAGAAAGCCTCTTCAAGAAATACACAGCATTTTTAGCAAAGCTGGAGGAAGCAGAATGCGGATGAACTGCCAAGAGAGAGCTTCAGGTCTTGCTCACATTTTTCATCAGTGCGGTAATGCGATTCAGGTAATTGCTTCCCTGAATTATTGATGCCATCACGTCAACGGAGACTCTGTGACAAAGCAAACGTGGAGAACAGGCTGCCAAACTGGGGCAGGAGAAGCCCAGGTTCCCCTGATCTCCACGGGGCATTAGACACAGCAGGCCACATTCCCGGCGCAGCTCACCTCCGCATTGAACATAAATTAAAAGAAAAAAAAAAACCAAAAACCAACCCAGTAATACTTGAAGACAGCCTTCTCTCTCTTCCTCTGCACTGCAGACACACAGCATGTCTAGCTCAGCACAAGCTGTACCCGGCTCCTACGGCACCGATACTGTACAGCTTCCTACTTGGCAAGCTCGCTATTACAAAATGCTAATTAATTTGAAGGTGTCAGATTTAGTTAAGCCTATACAGAGAGGCAAGGTCAGAGGTAAACAGCCTGCAATGTAAAAGGATGGAAAAGAAGCGTCTTGTCAGCAGGGCTTAAGTGCCTTTGACACGTCCTGCTCTTAGGAGAGCGGCGAGGTATTTCCTAATGTGCTTTAAGGAGGGAGGGGAAGGAAGAGCCCGGAGAGAGGGCAGAGCAGGGCAGGGAGCAGGTGCAGCCCGTGCAGCCGCTGCAGGATAAATTCAGGCTGCAGCAGGGCACATAGTTTGCATGCATAACCGTGTGCCTCGCTGGGCTGGGGATCAGGCTGTCCCCTGCGAATCGCTTACGCGTTTCCTCCCCGAGGTTTTCCCTGCTCCCCCATCAAGTGGGAAAGCGAACAGACTGCGGACACAAGAGAAACGGTGCTAACTAGATGCAGTCTTTTTTTTTTTTCACCCAAGCCGAATGTAGGGTTTTAGTAGATAATTAGCTTTCCTGTGTCTCCTTTACACTATAAAACCAGCTTTCCTTGCATATTACATCCAAAGCTGATGCTGAGCACAACATTACCAGTAAACTTCAGAGCTAAGATTAGAGAATCCTCCTGCTACTCCCAATGGCTCGACTGCTCAAAGCATTGACTTGTCTGTGATTGATCACTCCAGGAGAGGTGGGACTTCAGCTAAAAGGACTGCCCGCTTCCAGCCTTCCACCATGAAACTAATGCATTAATTGTAATGGGTCTAAGAGGTTTTGAGAGAAGCCTGCAGACGATCATTTTGATTTCATTCGTTGGACCAAGTAAGAATTGCTGACAAATGGCTTGCAAGGGGACTCATCTAGGAGAAAAGAGATTTCCACTCCCTAGCACTTAAATCCGCGAGTCATGAGCATGACTCAGAATTTATGAAATTATTAAAACCAGTAAAGCTGAGATTTTTTTTATCTGCTCTGTCACATCCGAGTCCTGTTACCAGACTACTTTTGCAAATACCCAGCCTCTTACAAAGCGCAATGCCTGAGCGCTCTCAGCCTCCGGCCGGAGCAGCCGCAGGAGGGGATGCTGCTGGTGTTGCAGTCCTTGCCCTTGGCTACTCAAGAGACCCGTGTGACAGCCTGGTGGCATCTGCAGATGCTGCGTTGTGTGGCACTGCCAACTACACCAGATTACGAATTGAGCAAAGAGGGGGTTTTTAAGCTTCTAAAGTTGCTTCTGCAAATCAGCCCTAGCATTTTTCCACAAGTTTTCTTCAAAGGTGTGGCTCTGCTTTTACACCCCATCTATCCATCCCTTCTGCAATGGGTCTTTACCTCCTACTGGTGTGAGGTGTTTACCCCTGCAGGAAGACTCGTTCCTCCCTGTAACCGTCACCAACCACAAGAGCATCAGCGTGTTTCCGCCCGTGAGGAAATGCTCATTCCCGTGAGGGAAATGGTTCATGCAGCCATCAGCCCAGCACTGAGGGGCTGGGAAGGGCCTGCAGGGAGGGAGGAGGCCAGATGGAGGGGTCAAAACGCACACCCCATGTCCGGGGAGGGGCAGCATACAGGGTAATCTGTGGAGAAGACGAAGATGTGGAGCAGCTGATTTAGTTCATCAGCCCAAAGGCTGAAGGGAAAGCACCGGGGGGCAACACAGCTCTCCGTCTTCCGCATCTCCAAAAGTTTGCCTGAGGGAGCTGACAGCTTTGGAGCTGTCTCACCAACTCAGAGGATCATGCCTCGTTCTTATTTCAGTGGCAGGAGTGTGAATCTTGCCTCCTCTAGTCACACGTTTCAAAACCATAAACAGCTTCTGGCAGATCAGAAGGGCCGTCAGCACATCTGACTGTCATTTCTGTGGAGCTGGATGCCACTGCGGTGGGACCACTTAAGCTTTTCTGCTGCTTCCAGAGCCTTTTTCTCTGCTGGTACTGTTCTTGATGACAGAGAGCAAAACTGTAACCATATCAAAGACTTACTAAGCACTCTTTAAAGACAGTTTGCAGCATTCTATGATCTTCTGCTATCTTGCTGACAATCCTCCTCCTCTGCACGGAAGATGGTTTCCTGGAAGTGGTCAGGAGGGCCTGCAGATATTCTGTAATAATGATGACGTTGACAGCCTTGATGAGGGCCTGTTCCAGAGCAAAGAAGACCCAATTAACTTCCCTGTACTGAACGAGGACCAGACCATACCTATAAGACTCTGACCAGTGTAGACAAGGGATACAGGGCCCATGCAGATGGCTGTCCCATTTCTCTGCTGAAGTATCCTTTAAAAAGCCTGGTCTAACACATGGAGTACCTCCAAGCTCTATGTGAATGACATAAACATTGATGATAAGTGTGGAGACATCCAACCAAAAAGCAGTGGGACCAGTTAGCTGAGCCAGAGGTCAGTCATGCTCCAGAGCAGCAGTGACACTTTGCTTAGCCTCAAGCTGACAAACACATCGCTTGGTGACAGCTTGGACTACAGACAAAGTCAGATCCAGCCTCCCTGGAACATCCCCATTAGACACGTCCCAGGACCATGCCCTTGGGCACACAGTTGTGGCTGGGCACAGAGAAGTCACCTGAGCATCTCTGAGCCCAGCCACCACCCACTGAGGAACCCCAGTGCCAACACCATGCACTGGCTGAAGGGGAATGGAGGGCGAGCGTTTCTAAGGGGAGATGGGCTGCTGCACAGAAACCACATTTTCATTAGCAATTGAAATCAGAGCGGTTTTAGGCTGCAGTCCAAAGGTACAGGAAATTCCCAGCTCTGTCCACACCAGACAAAGCAAGAGACAGACAGCTCTGGCAGAGCGCTCCACCGCCGAGCTGCTGCTTGCGCCAGCACTAATGTGACATAATGTCCAGTGACAGACTCTGAACAACAACAGAACAGCTCCTATTTTTCTAATATTTTCTTTTCTGTTCCATCACCTTTTTCCACATTTCAAAATGTTAATCAAAATCAGCACTGACAAAGAGCCTGCAGACCTGGCTGGGTAAGAGAAAGAGACTCCAGTGCTTAGAGGGACATGCGTGGCACAGGTAGCAGCAGCAAAGCCAAGGCACCAATCTCACTGCTGAAGAGCCAGGCTCAAGAGTGAGCCTCAAGGGTCAACAAGTTGTTTCGGCTACTGTAAAGGTGAAAAAGCTTAGGGACTCTGTGAGGTTGTTCTTCACCAGCCCTAGCATATCTAACTCTGCCTGAGAGACTATGTCCTTTGGGGATCTGTGTGTCCACCCTCCATCAAAGGGATAAATATGCCTTACAACTAAGGTTGAAGCACATTAGAAGCTGCGATTTCCAACATAATGGTATTGGGGCAATGGTAGGATCAGAGATGGCCCAATGCTCCCACTCTGTATGTGGGAGGTAAATTCAGTTTCCACATTTCTTCACTTGGTGATTTCTCTGCTAGAAAGGTCCTAGCTGTCCCAGTGAAGAAGATATCCAACTCTGTTGGATAGAGAAACTCCACCAAGACCACTAACTAGATCTTTAAAAGCCCTTTTAACAACAGACAAAATTGTAGTTTTGATTAATGTTCAAATACTGTGCCATCCAGAGGTTCAAGGACTAGTTTTAGTGATTTCCTGAGTAATATCTTGTTCTTACTTTCTTACTTATTTCTTACCTCATATGTGTCTGTTTTTTTCTTCCCAAATGCCAAAAAGCTTTGCTTTAAGGATTCAAGGATGTGGTCAAAACCACTGTCACACTTTTTGAAGTGCTCCTTTAGTGTTCCCTGAGGAAAAGGGACAGACAGAGTCAAAGGGTGCACATGTAGAGACACCGTACAGACAACAGACGGGGATTATTGTGCTTTTTCTCCTTCTGCTCTCGGAAACAGACTCCTCCACGAGCTGCAGCATCCTGTGCCTTCATTTCAAAGAAAAGCAAAACATGAAAGAAAGAAACAATTCAAACTCAGGAAGGATGTATTAAGTCCTTAAGTCCAAACCTGGGAGACAAAAACTAGTGAAAAATGGGTGGAATGACTCTAATCTGGGGACTATGTAAAATGTGTCCCTACGGATGGGGAGTGCAGGAAGAGTCAGCCATTCCGCACCCTTCCGCTCCGGCATCCTGCTCCTAGCGTAGCCATTGCCTCTTATTCAGTGGGAAAGTATAAGGATCATTTAGCAGGCAGGCAGTGGATAAACTCTGTCTTTCACAATTCGAAGCCTGTGTCAACGCAGCCAGAGAAGGTCTGAAAACCTGAGCCCTAGGTCTCCTGGTCCTCCCCAGGACTGTCTCCGCTCCCTGTCAGAACCACCCCCAGCTCCCCTCTCGACGTGTGGGCAATGGGACAGGCTGGCAATGAGCTCTGGAGACCAAAACAGCACAGTGTGACCAGGTCTTCTTCTGTCATTTTCCTTCTGCTGCCTTCAGTATGCTCAAGGGAGCCCGTGCAGCGAGCCTGAAGACGTTCAGGGGAGCTTTCCAAGGAAACACACAACCCCATGCACTATTAGCAGCCTGTAACTGTGTCTTATCCAGACATGGAGGCCAGAACATGAAGGGCTAATAGTCTAATATTATAAAGTGTGAAGGGAGGGGAACTTATCCCAAGGGAGGGATATATTTCTGGTCAACCTTCTCTACATCCTGACTACCCACCACAGCTCTGTGAGTTATCACTGCCCCAGAAAGATGCTCAGCTGCTGGGGATGAGTAGGTACCAGGTGAAGTTTAGCCCTTGGGGTCTGGGTGCCCAGGGGCAGCATGGGGTACCCATTTGTAGCACAGGGTACCCATTTGTAGCACAACGGCAAACACTACAAACAGTGGAACAGGGATCCCAAACACTGGGAAAGATGAAGCTGTCAATATAGAGCTTCAGACAAGGCAAAGGAGGGTACTGGGCCTGAAGATCAAACTATGGATTCATCCTTTCCAAACCAGGGCATGAGAGTGAAGTGCGTGCCTGCCCTACAGTCTGAAAATATTCAGTGCTGACATGGGTCTCCCATACCTTGACTTTAGAAGTGACTGTCTGCAGAAAATGCTCCGTAATCTCATCTTCCATCCTGTCTAGAAATCCATTTACCTTAACATCCTGCCCAGTGCTGGCACTGCAAATGTATGTCAGCTTATGCCAGACAGTCCTGTTTAAGAAAAAAAGGGAGGAGGGGAGAGAAGGGGAAATATGGAAAGTATCGATCAGATCAAATCAGGCTATTCTCTCAGATCAAAACTCTTCCTACAGTAACCAACATGAGTGCCTGGGTAGTTGAATGGACACGTGCTCAGGCACAGGGCTAGCTCAGCGACCCACATATGCGCACCCATGTTTTGAATAGCTCTCATTAAGATACTGCCACAAGGACATGAAAGCTCAATGCACACAAATGCCACTTGCACCCATCCTTTTTCAGATTAGATGAGTAAAAATTCTAATATTTTCAAAAATGAGTAGGCATGAAGTGGCCCTGACTTCAAATGGAGTTTGGGTGAGCACCCTGTGTGCCTCCAACACCCTACAAATACAAGATGAACAACTATCTTCCATCAGAATGATCTTCAAGTCAGCTGGTTAAAATTATCACCAGCTTGAAACCAGACATTTTACTTTCTGCAAAAGCTCAGTGTGTAACTTAATTCTCAGTATCACTGCAAAGAATTACATAAAAGAGCCTCGTCAGTATTCAGCCAGGGAGCCAGCATCAGCAACATGCAAATACATCAAACAAAACAGCTACCTAGGCTCAACGCAAGGCTCCAATGTCAAGTAAACACTGTGCATATGCTGGATTTGGGCGTTCTGCTGACTCCAAAGATCCCCAGATAATTTTACACAGGAAGAAGAGAAGCAACCTTGTTTTCTCCATCGCTGCAAGCGCTTCTGAAATTAGCTCGTAGGTGCAAAGAGCCTCCTCCACCCTTCTGTGCTTTATTGCTTCCCTCCTTCCTAGCAACCTCAGGGAGAGCCTGGCATGTTTGACAGGGTTTCATTCAGCAAAGCTCTTAAGATTGGGCTTACCTTCAAGTGCGCTAGCACACACATCTCAGTGAAACCTTTATGAGGCTTTCCTAATGAGGGAGAAGAACCACATTGCAACAGATGGCAGAGTTGGCCAGGATAATGTCCCCACATGCAACATGGCATTGCTGCCTGCCTCCTGCTCGGGGTCGTGGGCACCAGGAATGATGAGATGGTGGACCACAGGCTACGCCCCCTGCACCTGCAGGGCCCAGGAGCAGGTGAGAAGCAGCAGTCCCATGCCGCCAACGCAGCAGTCCTGTCCCCCTCTCTCTTGCAAGGGCAACCAGGGTCTTGGCATCCACAGCTGGCTCCCTCCATGGTTAAGGGTTGCATGAGGTTGGATGACCAGATCCAGCTGGAGGCAAGGCTGACCCCATAGCAGAGTTACAAGAAGATCAGACAGCAGAAAATGCATTCTGCTCTACACGTCACCAGGGTCTGGTTTCTAACCTGAGAATACAGCAGTTCTCCAGGATTCGCAAGCTGCTGCAGATCCCAGGGCAGCTGTCGAGCTGGAGAGAGCTTCTTACTTCACTTTCGTAGCTAAATTAAAACAGGAAGACATATCTTTAAGCTAGTGTGCTCCGTAACACATCTGACAGCATTAGCCCAGCAGCAAACAGGAGAAATATTCTGTGATTATTTCTCTGTTCAGCACGCACAGTTTCACTCCTCAAAGCAGGATCTACAAGAGGACAAAGACAGCCTCTGTCCTGCCCATCTGGCGAGGAAGGAGAGCACAGGAATAGCACAGGGAGAGCCCTCGCACTGCCTGGGTGCCATTGCTGGGGACTGAGAGGTGGGAGATTCATTTTATCATTGCTGTTGCTTCTGGGAAGCAACTTGGGCTTTGCCAATAAAGCTGCAGAATAAAGCCTCAGTGCGTATGAGTGACCCACAAAGTCTATTGACTGCTTCATCACGGCTTCAGTCACACAAATGGCTCCTGAACAACTCCATTTTATAGGAATTTTATTCCCCTCCTAATGCAAAGGGCCAAGGCTCTTAAAATCTCCTTCTGAAATACACACCTACAACCAGCAGCACCGGCATTTTCTGCTGCGGGGGGTACACAGGGAGGGAGACACTCAAGAGTGAAAAGCAGATAAAGGGAGCCAGAAAAAGTGGTAAGAGGGCAGAAGATGAGAAGAAGACATTTCTCCACCTCTGAGAAGCTGAGCTCCTCACCCTCCCAGAGAGCCAGCAAAAAGCACCATCCCTTGGAAGCACAGCCAGGGTAGTCAGGGCCAAGCCTGGGCACTGGCCATGTGGCTGCCCCTCTTCCTGGTTGTTTTTAAGGTCTGAGACTCTCCAGAATAAACATTCCCCAAGGCTTCAACCTGTCCAGGCAAGCCTGGGTGCACTTTGTTCCCTCAGCTTTAGCCTGACAGCAAATGCTGAACAAATAAACAGCGGCGAAGCACTGTTCCTCCAGTAACAGCTTGATGGGAAACAGCCATTAAACTAAAGAGGGGCAACGGCAGATCCGGGTGAAAACAGCATCACCAGTTGCTTCATTAGGATTTCTCTCTTTTGAGCACTGAGGACATTGCCGAGGAGGAAAACAGCATTATTCCTACCTGTCCAGGAACCTCAGGCACTCCTCCAGGCACACAGCTTCCACCTTCTCACTCAAGCTCTCACTGACACGCCAGGCAGCCTCCGTCTTCTCTGTCAGAATCTGTAGATTTCAAGTCATGGGAGGAGAGCAAGACAAAGCCATTTGTTCCCTGTGCAGTGAAAGGAATGCATCCCATCCCTCACCCCGGCTGCAAATCCCTCTGCTTTCTAGGCAACAACTTCTGTTTCAGTTTTGAGTGCCCTTGTGGAAATGAAAGTATTTTTTAGGAGCCTAATTGTAATGCCTGATGGTACACCTTTGCTACCACTGCTTTCAACAGCCTGAAGTCCTGCTCTCAGGGGAAATCCTGTCCCTACAGATGTTCTCTGCTAGCAATGTCCAGCGCAGCAGCTCAGCTCCTACGAAGACCTGTCACATCAAGGAGAACCTGCACTTCTATGATGTGACTCACCCTTGCAGATAAATGTGTGTGCAACCACCCAAGAAAAGGTTAGACAGCTCTAACAGTGTGCCCTGTGCCTCTGCCAGAGTCTCTACCAGGGATGTCCGAAGAAGACAGGTTCCACCACTGCTCAGGCCTGACATGGCAATGTCTGTTAAACCCTAGGTTGCTTGTCTCACCCCACTGACCCCAGTTGGGTGGCCCAGGTGCCTGCAGGAGGTGGGCTGTGCCAGGCAGCTAGAAATCCACCCCATATTGGGCAGGCTTGAGCAGGTGGCAATTTAATGCTGTCCATTAAGTTGCGCTGTGGAAACAAAAGCTTGCAAGGAGAGGAGAGCCAGATGGATAGAAGGAGACAGATGGACTCATACGCTGTGCTCTCCCAGTGCACTGGGAAGCGTCAGCCAGAGACAAAGGGTGACTCGCATCGTGAATGGGTTTTTCCACTGCTCACAACAGATGTAAAAGTTCACCCAAAGGGACAGGATAAAATATGCCACCCCAAAGCATAAGGAAACCATGGCTGATGAGTTTCCATGACACCTTGTTCATTTTCTATCTGATCTTTGGCAGCCTCAGAAAATTGAGGAGGCGGTAATTTCATAAGGCTTGCCTATTTATCCAGGCTTTTCCATCACCTACCCCAGAGCATTCAAACCTGCCAGTTACATACACAACGGAGAAAACCCACTTGTGCTGAAGCATGGCCAGATGTTGCAGATATGACGACCACAGCATTCAAACCAGCTTTTGGCCTGGTCCCCATTGGAAACCTTTCCTCTGCCAGCCAGAAGCAGGGGGAAAAAAAGCCAGCTCAGTAGCTAAAAGCCACCCCAGCACAGGTACATCACCAAGTACATCACTGCTCCAGTGGGCACAGGGCAAAACAAGGGAACAGTCCCCTCTGTGAGCTCTGCACTTGGTGCCTGCATCTGAGGTGGGCCAGAAAAGCCATTTTTTGCCTATTAAAGCTGTATCCTCGTAAGGAAGACCAGCTGCAATGCCTACCACCAGCCTCCAACGTGGTGCCTGAGGCTATCGGTCATCCCAGAGGACCATGGGGTTACTTCCCTCTCTCTTGATCTGAAACAGGACTACCGGTGGTGTGGTGGCAGTGGAGAAGAAAGATACAGTCACAGCAGCCCCCAATCTCTAGCATCACTTGAGTCCACATCTAAACCCCAGGATTTATTTTAAGCCTTCTGCGGGTTTTGATTCCAAACGCCCTCTGGCCATGGTATGTTCTGCTCATAAGCCAGCAGAGTGTGCTTCTGCGATGCCCTTGGAGCACTTGGCTTCGCTGTGCTCTGAAGTGGTCCCCTGTGCCTCCTAACCCGTTGGTCACAGCCACAATCATGGCCATACCCAGCGCACAAGAGGGGAGGAAGCCACCTGCGTTTGCGCTGCCAGGCACGGGGACCTGCCACGGCTTGGCGACTCTTGCTGCTTTTATAAAAAGTGCTCTGCAGAACTCATACGGAGCAGATGGGTTAGCACACACTGTGACTTTCCAAAAGGTTAGATGAAAATCCAGGTGCGTATCTGAAAATACACTTGAATCAGCTGATCTCAGGCTCATCCTTTTTGAATTAGTTTAGTTTTCTTTACATGTACACGAGAGAAAAACGGGTTTGGGAGCAAACAGAAGCAGTTAACGTATGGCAGCTAACTTGCAAGCTTTTAACACACCAAGCTTAGCTCAAGACATGCAAAACTCAGTCTTGCCAGATACCTGGGTACTTCTGTGCAAAAGCATGACTGCCCCAAAATATGAGAGCTTTTCAGTTTCCCTCGGTTTACCTGAATGACTGCAGCATCTGCACAAGGGGGTTTCCCAATATCAAAGGCTTCTTTCAGGGCTTTCCCTACTTCCTTCTAAATAGCAAAAGAAAAGAAAAAAAGAACAGCTGAGGTACAATGGCATTTGTAATGAGTTTGATTTCCCAGCCTCTCATTATGCATTTGGATACGAACTACATGAATATTTGGATATAACTACATGAATTTCTGCCTCTACTTTTTTGTCCGTCTTGTTTTACCCAAAGCCTGGCTATTTTCCAGCTGACCTAATAACATTGTTCTGTTTTGTTCCACATTGTTTGTTTGAGTTTAAATGATTTGCAGCTTCCTTTCATCCCAGTGTCAGCTTGGGTTATCTACAGTCTTCCCTAGTTAGCTTAGCTCAAATGAAGGCACCCACACAGCAAAACAACGCTTAGACACAACGCTGTGCTGCCAGCTACTGTAGCTGAGATTTTTCCACCCTTCCTAGCTCCAACCAGCACCCGCATAAACCAGCCAGTGCTAATTAAAAGCATTCCCTCGCTTGACCCAGGGGCTTGTGAGGGCAAAAAGGAGCCGGGTTAGTGTTTAGAGCTACTGTCACTGTGAGATGAGCCCCATGAGGCTGCGTGATGGGAAATTTCCCAAGACTTGGCTGGCTTGTGTTAGTTTGAATGGGCTGTAAAAACAAAACCAATGCTGCAGAGAAAGGGCTTATTGCTTAAAACATGATCTGACCTTTATAGAAGCTTTAAACTCAAAAGCCTGGCTCACTTCTTCCATTTCTGCATCTTTCTCTAAAGAAATAGAAAGAATGTAAAGTCTGATCTTCCATTTTTGTCTTTGTTCTTTTCTGGCTGAAGCATTAGGAAATTTGTGGCTGTCACTGAAGAATTTCATCAAAGGTATATTCAAAGCAACCGCTCTGTCACACTCATTAAAAAGCGTTAATCAAAGACAAATAAGCAGTTGTAAACAACCCCAGAAAAATTCCTATCCTCCCGAGTGCCATCACCTGACTGTGAGCAATTGTGTGAACACGATGTGCTGAGATAACACATCCCAGCCAAGCTGCACAAACACTTCTAGCCATGCCCCAGTTGCACAGTAAAATGCGTTGGCTTAAGCCAAACATGAAGCCCTTGCTCTCCAGTGGGACAAAGCTTGCATGTAGTTAGTAACTGCAAGGCAATAACTTGTTGAGCCAGAGTACTTAGTTGCTTTGGATCAGACAGCGTGGCTGAATTAGCACGAGTTTGCTTGTTTGTAGTTCTTGTGGTGACACAAGCACCTCAGGCACCAAAGCTCCAAAGTGGAGAGGACCAGAATTTCTGCTGTAACAAACAGGCCCATAAATAACCTCCAATTTCCTCCTTGTCCCTCCCTGTCTGACCAAGACGTAGTACCCCATGCTGTAAAACCTTCAGATCCATGCCAGGCCAGCCCCACCGGTGCTGACTGCCCAAACAAGCACTTTTTCTTGAAAAATACAAGGGCCTGAGTTACAATTTGGGTCCCTCATCTCTCCAGCTGCTGTTTTAAAACATTCAAGAATTTAACATCCTTGAGGCCTTTACATCATTATCAAGTGCAGTCAAAATTAACTAAGATGCTCAATGTAGGTGGGAGCACGTCAGTGACACACCGGCGGGCAGGTGGGCAGAACAACCATGCAGCCTTATTCGTTTGGGCAGCAGCAGGTCCTTGGCCCAAATTGTCCCAAGAACATGAACTTCTCAGCCCTCCTTTTGTCTACTTGAAAAAATAGAGGGAGGGAAGTAGAGAAGAAGGGAGAGAAGGTGGCACAGACCCAAGTGATCCTTTGCAGGTCAGGATGGGTGCCATCTCTGTTTTTGGATAAAGAGCCAGTTTTGATCTAAAGCAAAAAGCGACAGAAAGTTGATTTTCCACCTCTCGGTATCAGAATGAACCCTGGTGTCATGCCAGAAGGTTTGCCTTGTGGTCATGTCAAATTCCCCAGTATGGCAAGGGCAGGGGTGATACATCAACAGCTCAATCGATGGCACCATCATTTCCAGTTCACCAAACTGTAGCCTAAAGGCACAAAGCCCCCTTGCTCCAGACATGTCCAGGCAGAGGAAATGCCACCTGCATGGTGGCAAGTTCCCTGCAGCGGTGTTTGGAAGTGGTTTTGAACCCCACGTGGCCTCTAAGCTCTCAGCACTTTCAGATGTGGTCACAGTTCTCATGGCTCATTTCTGTTTAAAGTGCTTTTAGTTTGCACAGATATCAGGCTGGCACCCTCCGTGACAAGCCAGGTATGCATATGCAAAGCAGACCATGGCTTATTCTCATCGTTCTACTTTCATTTAGAAAAATTTAGTCATCCACTGAAGCGGGAAAGCCTGCACCACGTGATTTACAGTCACAATTACATATTACAATCGCTCAGAGATAACTGACAGGATATTTGCTCAACAGCAGCTTCCTGTATATTTGGAATAATGAAGGGCTGGAGTATCCTGGAAAAAGAAATAGAGGGATAATGCAGGTTTTCTAAGCTATGCCAGTGAGCTGAGTGAAGAGAGAACCATGTTTTACCATGTGGAGTCAGCTCACTTCCACTTAATCTCATTAGCTTAAACCTGGAGCTGGGTCCTAAACTGGCCAGATTCGAAGCGAGCTGGAACACTGCTGTCCTACACTCTCCTGCAACTCCAGCTCTGTTCTTCACGTACAGAGCTGTGATGCTTCCAGATCCAAGGTGGCAGGAAAAGATGCAGCCAACTCGGGGCAGCGTGGCACAAGCGCCGAGAACCATTGCCAGATCTAGGTGAGCCTGCTCAGCGCACCGTGCACCAGGAAAGCAGACAGCCCATGGTTAAAAGCTTTCTCCAGCTATTACATTAGAGGGAACTTAAAAAAAAAAAAAAAAAGGATTAAATTCTCCATCACTGTTAGTCAGCATCTTTGAGAGCTTGTCAATGACTCAGTGACATGCTCTAAGCCAATCTCACCAGCACTACCCTGAGTAGTCATTTCCTTCATTGAAACACATGCCAAAAATAGACCTCAAGAACATGTGGGTCTTTCCCAGGGTAATGATTAGAAACATCCCATAAAGATGCTTAATGTTAAACAATGAAATCAGTAGGTTTTAAGCATATTGTCACCAGCTGGCACCTCTATTCCCATGTTTGTGACTGCCTTTGTGTTCTTCTTCAAGGAATAGGTCTTGAGGAAAATCTCTGCAATTTAGAGTACTTTCCCTGAGGTGATTCAGCAGTTTGCCATGGAATTTCCCCTCCTCTGCTCCCCGGAGGCTGGTGGAAAGGGAAATCGAGAGAGATAAATGCAGTAACTCCTGCTGCTGCATTTTGACTTTAGCTGAATCTAAAAGGCCCTGCTGAGTTTTCCAAATAGCATGGTTTCCCCTGGAGCTCCCCGTTGCTACAACGCATCTTCCCTGCTTCATTTGTATTCCACACGCCTCAACAGCATTCTTCAAAGGGGGAGCTTCTCCGAGAAAAGAAGGAGATCCCGCAGCCCTGGAGCTGAGTTCCCCTGGGGGATGGAGGGAAGGATGCCCTGCTCTGACTTTACAGGAGGGCCGTGCCGGGTGTGCACCAGCTGCGTGACTTCTTGTGCTGGGCTCTGGAAATAATCTTTGCTATAACCTCAGCAGTGTCAGTCCCAGCAGGCTGGAGAGGGCTGTGAGGGGTCTCCATATAGGCAAACCCGGCAGCCTAAACATCCTGCACAGCTGAGGCTATTAAAAAAAACAATTGTTGCACACTATGGGCTCAGTAACAGCTGGAGAGAAGATGAATTGTAGAATCATAGAATGGTTAGAGTTGGAAAGGACCTTGAAGATCATCAAGTTCCAACCCCCTTGCCATGGGCAGGGACACCTCCCACCTGACCAGGTTGCTCAAGGCCCCATCCAGCCTGGCCTTGAACACCTCCAGGGATGGGGCATCCACAACTTCTCGGGGCAACCCGTTCCAACATCTTGAAATGGCCCTCAAAAAGAAGTGGATTTCACCCATAGCCTTCCTTTCCTCCAGATACATTGCCTTCTGAGCAGAGTAGGCTGCAGCACTATGAAGGTGCAGCAACGGGATGAAGAGAGATTTGCAAATGTCCCAGCACCCATGGAGCAAGGACAGGGTAGCATCCCCTTGCCAGAAGACAGTTGTGGATCTTCACACCTGGGCTCTGCAATGAAACTTGGCCAAGATGGAGACCTTGGGGCTCATGCACACCTGAGCAGAGCTGGCTCAGCCAGCAAGCGAGGACCTCATTTAAAAAGGGCATTCCTTATTTTAAAACCATGGGAATAAACCAGGCAAAACAGGTAAAACTCCTGAGTTCTTACCCGGGTGGCTGCAAGTAACTTTTCCTCAGTCTTCAAAATAATCCACATGAGACACTGTACACCAAGGGAAAGGTTGTGCTGGGGGGTCTGCCTGGGTCCCAGACATGTCTCGCTGCTGCTGTGTGCAGAAAAAAGAGCAACAGCTCAGCCAGAGGGGCAGCTTCCCAATGGCCCACAGCCCCTCGCCCCCCTGGCACCCCCTGCTTGGCACCACGGTCTCTCGCTCAGCAAAAACGGGGTGCCCTGCAAGCACCCAGCGGCGTTCACAGCGTCAGGGCAGCCACAATGTGGTAGATGATCTCTATCATGCCCTTTTGCCAGCTATTCTTTTGTGCTGTCTCTTTTCCTTCCTCCTATATTTGCTGCCCAAATGACACCTTCCCTCAGTCCCTGCTGCAGAATTCCTTCTCAGGCTGGGGCAGAGTCACCCAGGCACGCTGCCATGGATGCACAGTTTTAGAAGTGTCACATATTCTCTCTGAATGGAGTAAAAAGCAGCTATATAACAGGACAACTGCATCTCCACGGGAGCCTTCATTAAGGTTGCAACTGTATTCAGAGCCAAATAGTTAAGTCTGGCACCTCTGTTCTCATTTCCACTTTCTTCACTGCCTTCTGACCCTAATACAGTCACAAGCTGCTCTCACTTTTTTTTTTTCCTTGAAGGAATTCAGCATTTGCATAACATATTTTTTCCTATCTTTGAGCTTTTCATTATATATTTATATTACCATAATTACTCACCTCCAATTTCACATAAGTATTCAATCTTTCATCAATCCATTACTCTCATCTAAAACTAAAGTTTTACCAAATTAAACCCATAAAAGTAGCAGTACAAGGGATGTACCCTGGCCACATGTCTCCCATGTGTCTGAGGACACCAGCATGTACCCACTACCCCTCCTCCTTCCTTCGGGAGCTGGTGAGGGGAAGAGCCCACCTGATTAACTGTTTATGAGCTAATCATGGGTTTATAACTGTAATTAATACAAGGAACAGAGACGCTCTAGGCTTGGATGGAAGCAATCAAATAACCCAAAAGGGCTGAAAACTATTAGGGCATAAGTAGATTGGAGCTGTAAAGTAGCAAAGTAACCATGGACACAGAGGATCAAACACCTCATCTACCACTGTCATACAAGAAGAAATCACAAGAAAGCTTCAGGCTTTGATGACACCCACAGGCTTTGAATTCACATCGGACCAAAAGCTCTTCAGATCATGGGGAAAGCCACATCCGCTTTCCCAAACCTGGGCAGGAATGTGATGATCTGCTATATGTTTCTCCTGTGATCTGAACACTAACACAGAAAATATGGAAACAACTGGTCAAACTGCAAGCCAGATAAAGCAGCAAGAAAACCACAAAAATGACAAGACAAGTCCACAGGGCAGAATGTTGACATAAAGGCAAGACAAAATTATTCTGGAGTAATCAGAGTATGACAAGCCTTGCTAAAAAAGGCTTAATGGAAGAAAAGAAATTGTTCAGGAAAGAAGGACATTGTGCATGTCCAACAGGAGACCAGCAGAAAAGTACCTGCATAACTCAGGTAAGCCCCTAAGCCCAACATAAAGGATTTAGAAAGAGGCAGTGCTGCAATGAGAAAAAGGCTCTGATTCTGAGAGCACAGAAGATAAAACAGGCTGTTGGCAAAGCTAAACTCAGCAAGAGTCCTGAGCATCACTGTGTTAACAGGAAGCAGGGACTGGGCTCAAAACTGAAGAACAGAGACATAGAAAACATGGAGAGAAAAAGAAGCCCTTCAAACGTACCTTTTGTACATTTTAAGGCCCCATTCATAAACTAAAAGGCATTGGCTGAAGCTGAAATTGCTACTGTCAGTAAGTGTGGAAAGGTGAGAAGACAAAGAGACACGACAGCAGTGGGTGTAGGTGACAAGCAGTCCTGCTTCCTTGAAGAAACCACTTCTGTGCTCCAGGCTGGGGATAAACGTCATTTCCAGCTGACTCAGATGCTGTTTCAGTGCAGTCTCATCTGTGTTACTACAGGAACCAAAGGGGGGAATCTGGGCTGTCATATAATGTATTAGCTTTTCCTCCAGATCTTTCCTCCAGAAGTTTGGACTCCAGGTGGAAACAGACTCCGTCTCTTGGCTGCTGCCAAGCCACTCTGCTTCCTTCTGCTTCTCCCACTTCAGCGATTCCCCCACTGACTGCAACGGCTCCAGGAACATCCCACCACTTCCACGGAGCGCTTCTCCCACCACAGTCCACATTCGTTCAGCCAGCAGCGTATAAAGTGATTCAGACTTTCCCACACCATCATTTCCAGAATGCTCCAGATCATAAATATGATCACAAGCTTCAAAAAATTTTCCTTGCTCAATGAATCCACAGATGGTTTCCTCTGCAATAGAGAAAGTAAGAAGACATCTTGATGTTTCTTCACTCCCCTATAGGATGCATCACTTTAATATCCAAGTACTGAAGTATGTCGTTTGTATGTATCCCAAAACTCCTCAGGATCTACTCAAGATCACCTCACTTAAGGTCTAGCACTAGCACCTCTCCGTTTCCTCAAGGGAAAGCACTTTCTTTCCTCTTTCTTTCTTTCATTCTTTCTCCTCCAGACCAACTAAGCCTGCAGACTAGTCTTCTGCAGCTTTCTGTCATGACCCCAGTAGACCTCCTCATGTGGGCAATGCAGGTTCATTAATGACAATCTTTCCTTAAGGAATGTGCCTTTTGTCCAGAAGGAAAGCATTAGAGAAAGGACACCTTCTGAAAGAGCCAACAGCTTAAAGTCAAGCCTAGAAGGAATCTTCTGTCTTCTCTACAGACACCCTGGCAGGACCAAAGTGCTGCAGACTCCCTTGTGAGATCGCTCCCTTGGGTTCACAGCCTGGCATAGCTACGCAGAGGGTCTCACTCCTGCCAGCAAGCTCTCCTCTTAGTCTGAGACTGCTCAGTGAAGTCTCTTTGCTGGGGCTGTTTCACTAGGCCCAACAGCTCTGGATGCTATTTCAGCCAAAGGTGAAAATCAGATGGTGGGCTACCTATCTGCAGCATCGAGCAACGGGGGTTCACATAACTCCCCATGACTTCCACATCTGCAAGAAGCTCTGGTGACTGAGCCACTGCCCTAATCACCCCATCAAGTCAGTTACAAAATCTTTAAAGATGGGAAATTGGAAGAAGAATTGGAAGGAGAAGCTTTTCACCACTGCTTGTTTCCAAAGTATCGCACCCAGCCCACCACCGAGAGTTAAATGTAATCTCACAACAGCTGCACAGAGCTGCGGGGTTTTTTTTCCTGTGCATTTTACAGATGATAAAATTGAGCAACAAAGGGTTAAGAAGATTTGCCCAAAGGTATCTGGAGCAGAGCCCAGAGGAAAAATCAAACTTGATGAGAACCCAGGGAAAGTTAAGCAAGGCCAGAAGCAGTGGGATTCTGAGATTAATTCAGGATTCAGCTTTGGGTGTAGAGTGAAGAATGAAAGAGTATGAGCTTCCATCACCTTACACCTGTATCCTAACTTTCCTCTATGAAAACACCTTGGCTGAGTGCTAAAAATGAAATCAAACAGGACTGGAGGGAGATAACGTGACACAAAATGGAGAAGGGTTGATGCAACGATCTTCAGCAAAGCAATGGGCAAGCTGCTCAGGAGGGGGCTAACAAGTTGCACTCGTCCTGCCTCAATACGTGCAACACATGGGAAATGTTTATTTGGTACAATTAGCCCTACCTCCCCCTCCCCATCTGTGGAAGACCAGCACTGTCACACCTGACAGTGTGTCAGTCACACATACGTTGTCTTTCTCACACGACACATCAGGCGTCTTTGCAGGGATAAAAATAAGACTGGCAAAGAGAAATACTTGTGAGGCAAAGCAGAAATAAAATACAGAAGTTTCCAGAGGAGCAAGTGTACAGTTCAGAAGGGACAAGAACTCGGGTAAAGTATGGGAGGAGGAAAGTGTAAAGCACCTACTCCAGAAGCAAACGAACACAGGAATCTGCAGGGGTGGGAGAGGCAGAGAAAGTCCAGGACTGAACCCAGAGATAACTCCAATGTTACCTGCAGGTGACTCTCCCTCCACTTCCTTCCTGCTGGTTGCCATCTTCAGCAAATTCCCTGCCACATCCTCACTGCTGGCCTTCTCCTCCACTGCCTCTTTCCCACCAGCCACGGCCTTCAGCAATTTGCCTGCCACGGTTTTCAGCTTCCCTCTCCTCTTGGCTTCTTGCTTCTTTCTCTCCTCATGCGCAGTCTTGGGAAGCATCCTTGCATTTTCCCCAGCCAACTTGCTGCCTCTTCCTGCGAAGGCTCCCCAGGAATACTTTGTCTTCCTCATAATCCCAGCAGATTCAGGTGCTGTTGGTCCAACTGGGAATACTATCAGGAAAAAAAAAAAAAAAGGCAAAAACCAAAAAAGTTAGAAATACTTCTATGCAAGGTGATCTTAGTGGCTATCTCCCAGAGAAGACATTTTTCCCCAGATTTATTTTTTTTCCGTGATCTATAGGCTTCAGCTGCCTTATAAGAAGTGTAACCTGGTTCCTGCCTGCGCCGAGTAGGGACATTTTTATAGGCTGCCAGCCCTCTTATGTAATCTATCTCTCTTCTAGGAAAATAATGTCAAAACCTCATACACAATCTAACCACAGCCACTGGGGGAAAGCCAGCGGGATTTTCGGCATTTTCTAAATGATTAAAACATCCCTGCGTGCTGCCAGTTATTTCGATGACAATCGTATCAGTTTAAGGGAGTTGATTATTAATAGTTTCTATGAAGCACACATCACTTTCCACTTTTCCACGCCCCACGTGCCCCGGCTGCACCTGAGCTCTTCCTTGGCAAGGAGATCACGCCTGGCTACGGAGCCAAATTTTTTCCCCACCTCCCAGAAAGCCTGGTGTTAGCCAACAGGGAAGTACAGCCCCAGAGAAGGGGCGTTGATTTTCACATTTTAGCAGCACAGGAGATAAGAGTGATCTCAGCTTTCGGGATTGCGCAATTTTCCAGCAACAATAGACACTATTATATATTACTTTATACACACACGCATAGCATTACAGTAATCCACCCTAAAGTGTGCACGTCTGTGTGTGTCCATATGTGTCTGCACACATAAAGGTCTATTCACCATCCAGCCTCCACTGAAGAGATTTATGCCCACCCAGTGCAAGGACTGTACTGGCAAGACCTGGACTGCTAAAGGTTCTGATCCATAATCCTCAGGACAAATTCCTGCACAGAAGATACCATTTAGCTCCAGGAGCTCATATTTAAAATAAATTTTTAAAAAGTCCTTGCACTCCTGTGGGAAAGACACTACACTTGGAGATAAGCTGAAACGCCTACCAGACTCTCTTTGCTAGGTAGTTACAAACCGGTTTTTATTTCTCCTTTCCATTAGTATAAAAGTGAAATCAATACCTTGAGGATTTTCATCAGCTGAAGAAAGAGTCTTGTATTAGCCATTACAAGCTGCATTGATTCAAAACCATATGCTACTCAAGAATTATTTTGGGGGTGGTATGAATTTAAGACACATTTTTCCACACAGCATCTAGGTTCATCCAAGTAAGTGCATTCATCTCTCTGGGTTTAATGCCAGAGATTTTCTACATTTTCGTGACAGTAAAATTCCACTAGTTTCCTACTTGGAAACCAAGTAAATGTTATGTTGTTCTGGCTCTTTTACTCAGTGCTTAATTCGACCAGCATGTTATCACAGAGCCATTTGATTCATTAGTAATGATAGGGAGGAGGAAATAAACAGAAGGACAAACAGAAATTCCAGCAGCGGTCATGCATTTGAGCTCTTGGTAGTAGGAAATACTGAGGTTGCAAAATACAGTGTTTTCCCAGGTTGCGAAAAATGTTGAAAATGGAGAGGCTTTATGTACACCCCATTTTGACCATAATTTCTAATTGACTAAAGTTAAAATATTTCCTTTGGAATATTATAGCTGCACCACATAGGAATGCCAGATGGAGTTGGAGGGTTAGTACTGAGGAGACGCATTCCAGGCATGCTGGAAATCCTTCAGCAATATTTTCCCATGAAAATTCCAACACAATGTGTTTGTTTCCCTTCATCAGCATTTTTCCAACAAGCCCGGCTCTAACAAAAATCATTTCCCCAGACTTCTCTGTGGAAGGAAATTGGATGTCAAAGTGCCAGTCCTGCAGGCAAGATTCTCTGCAGTGTCCAGATTTTGAACACAGTATAATTGCAGATCGTGCCCTAAACTGGGACAACATGATGTATGGGAATTGCTGTATTTTCCCAGAAAGCTTTTTTCAAGGGAATACAATGTGAGCCTGTGGAAAGCAGGGAGTGACTGAGCAGAGATGGATAGACATCCTGAGGCTAGGACCACCTCTTGCTCCATGGTCCACTCGATCCACTCAATCAAAGCCACGGTAGACACTCCTCAAGAGAGTGCCCTCAGGGCATACCCCATCTGAGCACCACAGCACCAACTATCCAGATCTCATCTGTCCTACCTTTACTTGGTTCACAGACCAGGGGGAATGTGTGTAGATAGGCAAAGCAGGCAGTTACCTGGGGAGCAGGCAGCTCTGAGCACCCTACAACAGGACAGCAAGTTGGGGATGGCCTTTCTGACCGTGAACACTAAGCCCATCAGCAGCATGAGGTGGTGCCCCATCCCTCCTGCTGCAGAGGGAGCAGCAACCCATCATCACCCACTCTGCCCACAACTACTTTCCAAATGCAAGGGTTGAAGGATGGCCTCTGAGGGAGAATGCACTGTACCAGGAGAGGACATGCCCCAAAGGAGCTGCCAAGAGGCCACGAGCAGTCTGCTTTTCTGGGTCCTATGTGTCTTAACAGCCCATGCAGGGCGCACAGGCCTCTCTGTCTCTAATGCTATTTTACTGCTCAGCCTAAAGCTCTGCAGTTCTCTAGGAACATTCTCTACCGCAGTGGTTTCACGAATGGTTTTATGCCTAGACATGCAAAGCCCCCAGGGAAGTTACACCTTTACAGCAGAAAAGCTGAAAACTGTCAAGATTACACTAGAACAAAGGTCTTTCAGCAAGTGTTTACAAAAGGCAAAGGGAATGTGTGCTGCCCAAAACCATCATTTTGGGCAGAGGAATCAGGACACTTTAACTTTTCACCTGCCCCTTCCATGGGCACCTGAGCTGTCCACCCAAGGGGAGTCCTTCCAAGCAGAAAAAAGGGCAGTAGGAAACCACAAGGACACAGCACCCTAACAAGTACAGTTCTGCTTTTAACAATCTCCTTTGTCAGGTGTGCCGAATGACCACTTTCTTCCTCATAAGCTACTTCTTGGAAGCCCATCCCCTCCCTCCCCTTCCTCCTGGTGTTTCAATGCCTCTATTTATCCACAGTGTGATGGTTCTCTAGGGGGAACCTTCTCCTTTCTGCTCTGACCCTTGCTATGCTCACTGAGAAAGAAGAGCAATTTGTCTTCAGGGAACATCCCCAGCATTCAGGAGTTTCCCTTGTTGCCTGGAGCTCCTGGAAAGGCCCACAGCCTCCCCACATCACTGAGACTCTGTCTTGCTATCTTGGAAAATCTGTAACTCCTTTGTCTTCGGGAGCTTTCATTAAACACACAAATATCTCGGATAAATTTTTATATTGTTTCTCTGTTGACTTAACTCTTTATCTTGCTGCTTCCCATTTCTTTTGACTATTTAGATAAAATCTCTTCATAATAAGTGGGTTGTGTGCCTGCCTTCAACAATAGCTGTTTGGTCTGGAGGCTGATCGCATGAAGTCAGACTGTTAGCACTTCAAATGAAATGACTTTGCAAGAGTCCAATTACATCAATATTCCAATTCCAGCAATGCAGCGATGCCCCTGCTCATTTTGCAGGGACTCCACATGAACACACTCAGGCATATACAATGGAAACTTTGTGCTCAGTAGCATCTGTTATATGAAATACACTTGAGTCCTAACAGGCGGGCTGGATCTGCAGCATCTGCAGAGAGAGATCTGGGGGTTTTTCACCTCCTTCTTTGTTTCCAGAACATGCTGGCACTCTCCACCACTTTGAACCAAAGGCATGAAAGATGGCAGAAAGGAATATTAATTATGATGATAAAACATGCAGAGTATGGCACAGAAACCTAGTGGTTCCCTAGGATATAAATCCAGGCAAAAGCACTTTGTGAAGCGATGCTGTAGCCTGACAATGTGCTCCTGCACCCACAGGCAGCATCTTTGACTTCACCAGCAATCAAAGAACAGCCAGTCTGTATGATAAGCAAGGTAGGCTTTTTGGAGTGAGAGAAAACAAACAAACAAACAAACAAACAAAAACAAAACCTCCCCCTCCTGTTCAACATTGCGGTTGGCATTGCCATAATGGTCATACGCAAGAGGCAACTTTGTTATTTCTGCAAAATTAATTGTTTATCATTCTGTAGAAAGCATGTATTTGCTCTTATTTCCTAGGGATAACCCCGTTTCCTAAAGGAATGAGACAACACAACCACAGGATCTATACGTCTCTGTGTTCATCCGAACCCCTGCCCTAACGCACTCTAGTGGGTTTTAAGTCAGTTTTAACCAATTTTAAAGCCAGTTTTAACCTAACTGACAGAGGGTGGCTGGCACGAAATAGTACACCCTTACACGCTTCAGGAAAATACATGGCTGAGGAGAGGAGACCCTCACTGCTCCTGCTGAGGAACAAAACACAGCATGAGCTCAGCCTTTATTAGACATCAGAGACTCCACCCAGCAGTTCAATCTGAAGGTACATAGACATGGTTTCCTTGCCTCTGTTGCTCACCAGATCCCCTGTTTACTCTCCAGCTAACCTGTGCATGTCTGTGAGAGTAAATAAAGCAGCACAAATATTTAATACAAGCAACCTTTCCCATGGCAACAGCAGAAACGAAGCTGCTGCCCACTATGGTGCCTCCTTGCGCCAGGCTGCACCCCCTCACCACCCCCACAACATCTGTGTCACCCCAAACAGGCAAAAGAGCTGCAAGTTGGAGCTAATTTAGAGTTGGCACTGCTGCCTGATGGCCACGGTCAGAGCAAAAGGGAAAGAAGGAACCTTCTTCCTTTCTCTTACAGAGTGCTTGAGTAGCTTGAGTAGCTCTTCTCTACTCAGCCAGATTTTCATCACCTTAATCTGAGACTTCTCTCCTGTTCTGGGTTTCTCTGAAACTGGGGGAATACAGTTTATTAGGAGGGGACGGACAGACGGATTGACAGACAGACAGGCTGTGTGGTCCCAGCAGTTTCAGAAACCACACTAAAGTCCTAAGAATAAGTCCCTCCAGCAACTGAATACTGCCCCTTCCCCTGCCCTGAATGCTGAAATGGAACACGTTTGGACTTGATGTACAATTTGCGCTGCCTCTGGTTTCCTCCTGATTGTGAGGACCCCATTCCAAACTGACCTCAATTTTCACTTAATTAGTAACCTACTTTGCCTTTCCTTTGGAACATTTTTAGCTAATTCCTGGGGATTTTGCCTATTTCTGGCGGTTTTTTTCATAATGAAACAAGCATTGCTTTAAGTAAGATGTTTTCCCTTTTGACAACAGTAGTAGTAGTAATAAACAAATAAAACACATAACCCTAAAAAAATTAAAGATGAACTGTAGAAAGCCAAGTAATAGGCATGTTTGATGTCACCCTAAAAATTTCTGCATTAAAAATATCCTACCCATGTACTAAGAGAGTAAAGCAATACTTCCTGAAGTAGCAGCTTAGTCTTGAGTAAACAAACTGGGACCAAGCTGGGAATTCCAACTCCCTGACTGTGCCCTGCAGGCTTCCAGCAAGGACAGAGGATAGTGTAGTAATTACAACTTCCTTTTGTTTTCCTTCAGCATCAGTGGAAGAGTGAGAAAATAAAAACATCCACCAGACAGAGTACATAGCACACAAAACAGACTGGTTTAAAAAAAAAAAGTTTCTCCAGACCAAAAAAATAGGTGGCTAGGTTAGACCAAACACTGGGATAATAAAATATTTCAAAGCAAACTTGTTAATTTTCACATATTAAATTGACCTGATGCCCTGTTTGGAGCTGGGTTATATTCAGCTATGGGGAGGCACAGAAATAGCCGACAGTGGGATGAGCGGGAGGTGGTTTCTGTGCCCCCCCAGCTCTGTTGGGGGGCCAGGGGCTGTTTTGGTGTGGAGGGACGGGGTCTGCAGCCCTCAGCGTGGCAATGGCACCTGCAGGGACACGAGGAAAGAAGGGGGCCCACGGACCCAAGTCGGAGAAGGGACAGAGCTGCATCCCCCTGCCCCATGCACCCCGGTTTGGCAGAAGACCCCACTGCTTGCTACAGCATGGGCTGGGCAGGACGTAAAGTTCCTGCACAGGTTTGAGGGCTATTTTCCAATTTCTCCATGGACAACAAGTTATCAGGGAAAGTAGCCAGCACAGAAAACATGCCACAAAGTGAGGCAAGCTGATTGAATCTGTGTTTGCCCAGGGCTTCCAGAGTCCTGCGTGGGCACAGCAGGTGAAGAAGAGATACTGTCTGACCATGTTCTCCTACCACATACACCTCTATGTAAACAACATAGACAATATATACCCCGTGCCAAACTGCAAAGTATACTGTGCCAACGAGGAGTTTGAAGGGCAGGTGACCTTGCCTGTCTGCCTCAGAAGGGATCAGGAAAATATGAAGGAAAAATACCCTAGAAGTAGTTTTTCATACCTTATCTCCTATTATTCTGGGTCCACCCTCGATACTTCAGCGCTGGGAAAGCCCAAGTCCTAAATGGTCTCTTCATGGCAGCTCAAGGAGGGATTTCTGCCACAGAAACCACCTCAGTGCTACAGGGCTGTCAGTTTGGTCACATCCCTAGAAAAGCAGCCACCCAGCAGCTTGGTTTCTAATCCTAAGAGCTATCTGAAGAGTTATCCAAGGAAGGCTCCAGGGGCAGCTCTGCCAGAGGGAAACTACAACTGACATGCTGGCTGCTATCCTTGGCATGGAAAGAGCTTTTTTTTAAAAAAAATACATTATGGATATTGTTTGCTAGTGTGGTAAAGAATGCATTACCTCAACCACCACCATGTCTCTTTTCAAGATGATCCATGATTTTATCCAGAGGGTTGTTTTTTTCTGAAAGCTTGTATTATGAATATTCCATCTCCTTTTGGACAGAGAAGCCTAAAACTATTTTATTCAAGAGTTTTCGTTTGGCTTAGATTGACAGGATTCCTCTGTGCAGTTTTATATAGACTCTTTCCTGCAGTAAAAACGTTAGGTTCTGCTTTGCAGGAAACTTCCTACACACATCTGTACCCACAGCCCTACATGGAGCAGCATATGCAGAGATTTGGGACTGAAAATCCACATGACATCATTCGCATGTTTTTCCTGCTGCCACAAGAGGCCAGTGATTGTGTAATTTCCAATCTCCCGTGTTTCACCCCCATCGTATTGACATGGCTCCACCGGCACATCTGCCAGACACCATCTGGAGGCTAAAACTCATAACTACAGATTGGCTTCCAGGACATTCCCAGACCTCTCAGATAGGAGCTGAGCACATTTAAATATTAACTCAAGATCAAAACTTAACCATTTCTCCACTCAACATTCAGAGCAGGTGTCTCTGGCTACAAACTCAGGCAGGAATGCCCCACGGACCCGCACTGCCAAAGGAGTTGTTATATGCCATAGGATACTCAGGGCCCTTGTCCTCATTGCTGAACACTCTGACCCAGCAGACAGGTTATTTAGGAGAGGAGGCTAGAGAAAAAAGATCAGTTTTCACATAGACACCTAATAAATCACATTTTCAGAAATGCTCAGCATCTGCCATTGTCACTTCTGGGCAGTCTGAGTAAGAACTCCATTCCTACCATACAGTGAGGGGGAACCTAGTTTAACCACCAGCCTTGGTAAAGCTTGGGATACCAAAGAAGATGCGATGTCACACTGTAAAATGGTCAGTTTTGAAAGATTTTTGCAGTCTCTAAACACTGGAGCTGGCTAGCCACAGTGAGGGGTTTGCTACAGCAAGAGGAACCCATAAGGGTCCTAGGAGACAGCTAATTGTCCTACGAAACTGTTTCAGAAAAATACCCTGGGGAGGAAGTCTGCACAAGCATGAAGAGAAGCATTAAATTTTTATCATCATGAGTTCAAGCTGAATAAAGCAGGCCTCCTAAAAGATATGGCAATAAAACATTTGCACTGCGCCACTGTGTTTTCTTCCAAAACCAGAAAAGCATTTAGAGAAGACACTGCACTAGAAAATTCAGCACTGCCACATGATGTGGAAGCTCCCTGAGAGTCTTCAATGTTTTCTGACCCATTCCACTCTTACAGGAATGAAAGAAATACCGACAAAGCAAGAGGTGGGCAAAACTTGTGGGGGAGGTATTGGATACAGGCAAAGTAAAGGGAAGGGAAGAGTATTTCAGTATCAGGATGTATCTCATCTTTCCAGTGCTTCCCACTTCTCAGCAAAGTGGAGGGAGTGCTATATAAAGACTCAGAGACGCTAACCCAGCTCCCAAGAGCTGCACAGCACCCACTGCCAGCGCATTGGCAGGGTTCCTCTGCCACCTTCATCGCAACTGCTCTGCCAGTGTTTATTGCTCACAGCAAGATTTTCCCTGCAAAGGAGAAAGATGCGGTCCTCAAGGAACCAAAATTAGGTAATTTGCAAGGATAGTTCTAAATTATCAAGCAAATCAAAAAAGGAACCACTATTTTTTCCCATCCTGATCAAGCATGTTATCTGTTCTGTATGACCTTAGATCCCCAGCACATGCTATTTACTGGTTGTTAAGAGCCGAGACTCTTGAAATTAAATTAATCAAAGAGCATTAAGGCCACATTCCAACAAAGGATTTAAGTAAGTGACTATTTCCCTCAGTTTCAAAGAGAATATCCAGCCGCTTAGCTGTACACATCTGTTTCGTGAGCAGGAAATAGTGGTGCAGAGTGGTGTTTGTATGCTCCATGGCTACAGGACAACAAATGCCTTGGAGTCAATAATGTCTGAAAACCACAAAAACTGCAAACCAATTTAATACAGCTGATCATGACATAGCACAGAATCGTTGGATTTTTAAGGCAGCTGCCTTGGAGCTTGTTTGAATTAATCGATTTCTAATGGTATTTTCTGCATAAGGTTTTAATGAGGAGCTTCCAAGCCCAGATGGTTACATGTTCAGTGGGGTCTCCTTGGCTGTTACCACACTCTTCCCACTTAAATATACCTCAGATGGCCAAAATGGGTAAAACGGCAGCAAAATATAAGCTTTCATGCTGCTGTTTTACATCAATCAAAAAGATGACTTCACTGATTTTGTTGATGAAGATAAGAAGACAAACTGGGCACTTCTTAGCCCTGATTCCTACTAACCTTACTTCTATGCAAAGGGAAAGTCAAAGGGCTGTAAAATATCTTCTGGATCCAAATGGCTATGGATCCCACTTTGTATAAGGGAGAACTGAATCCTTCAGGTCTGCAGTTGCCTTCTCCCACCCTAAACATGAGCAAGAAAAAGCATGTTAACATTTTCTTTCCTCTTGCTTCCCAGTCTTGGGGGGCCGTCACACACAAAGAGATCTGGACTGTAGTCTTACACAAAATATGTAACACAACAGATCTGCCGTGGTACAACTAGTTCCAAGAAGAAGCAGATGTACCTTGTGATACTAATTTATTCTAACATGTTTTGAAGGGAAGAGATACGTAGAGATATTGATATGTATGGCAGGTACTGACTGATATTTAAAACCTTTGGCATTACCATATGTGCCTGGAAATAACTGCCAGTACTATTAGTTGCTGTCATTGATGACAGCATGTAAATGACTATCTAATCTGCATACACAATTAAATAATTAGATGCCATATGTAAGAGCAGTTATTTATAGATGCGGAATCAGAGAAAAAATTTAAGCCCCATCTTCATAATGTGTCATCTCAGAAATCAGATCCTCTTAAACATAGGTATAGATCTTCATTACTGAGTGTCCCATCTTGGGTTTAAAAAAAATAATAGTCACAATTAATATTTAATATTATTGATTTCACCTGTGGTGCACTGAGTCACCAATGCCTGCATCCAGCCCGCTGGCAGGATGCTATAGCTGCCCTCCCCAAAATGCCCATCATTATGACGGAGCTCATTATGAACAAAACAAGCCGGGAAAAAAACCCCGTCCTGCTGAAGGCCCCGTCCACCGCGCTCAATGAAGGCTTGATCTATTCTTACGAACAGCTGACCTAGATTCTCTGCCTGAATGAGAGCATTTCCCAGCATTGAGGCTGTTCAGAGAGTCAGAAATTCATGTACTGCTTATCAGGAGAGAGAGGGGAAAAAAAAAAAAAAAGAAGATATAATCTTAAGGGAAAGCGATGGCATCCATTAGTCATAAAAGAGCTTTATCCATATCCACACAAAGCACTCCCCGACGTGCTTCTGCTCTCATTTCAGAGTCTGGAAAGGACTGCAGCCCTCAGCACAGGCGGCAGGCCAGGCAGCCACGGCTCCATGGAGAGGCTGAGACGTGCCAAAGCCGTGGAGGACACAAGCACACAGCAGGGTGGCCAGCTTGTCGCTCTGGAGCCACCCGCGGCTTTCCGGCAGCTCGGAGGCAGCTCCTGCCCCTGGGCTGCCGGCAGAGAGGCTGTGCTGGATGAAGGACTGCTGGTTCACATCATGCCAAGAGGAAACAAGCCAGTGAGGTCTGCTGAACCCTACACTGCCAGGTCGCAATGAGATCCAGCTGCAGGCACAGCGCACATCCATCATCCTTGGGAAGCTCAGGAGGCCTTGATAAGGCAATGCCATGTACTACCAGTGAACCGCATCGGACACTTCTCCATCTGCCAGGTCTTCCCATATGGATGGGAAGCGCATCCTGTGGCACTCATAACGATGGTGGCATGTGGCTCAGGGGGACAGAAAGGCTGGTCAGCCCTGGAGTAAGGACCTCAGAGACCTTTGCTACCTGCCTCTGCTACTGATCCATTTTGTCTACAATTACACTCCTCATCTCCCCAAGATCCTACTGGACGACTCCACCAGCCAGGCCCAGTAACCTTTCATATTAACCAATGATATTAACAAGACTGGTGTTCAGGGGATCTTGAGGGTGTCCATCACTGTGAGGGATGCCAGCTTGATGCCAGCCCTTGATGGCTGCTGACACTGACATTGAGCTGCTCACAGGAGCAGGTCCAGGTCTACGCCAGCACCCATGCAGCATCTCCCCAAGTGGGATGAGAAGGAACTGGCAGGCAGAGACTAGTGCAAGACACTTTCAGTCCCACCAAAGCACAGCTCCCACCCCAAGGCTATGCTGCAGTGTTGGTTGCAGGGACAAGGACAGGAGCACAGACCAAGTCTCCAGGGCAGGCAGGAGCTGGACAGTCAAGGGAGGTTTCCTTCAATACCAAAATGCTTTGATCTGCCTCACAGATGGAGAAAGAAAGCTAAAATCACATCAATTCAGGTCCTCTGACTACAAAGAAATTCTGCCCTTTCTCCAGCATGAACATCCCAGCATTTCTCCAGCCCTGTCCATCATGAACATCTCAGACTGAGTCTACAGAAGAGGACTTCTGCTCATACAGATCCTCACTGACTGCACCACATGGGCAAAACCCACACGTCCAGCTCACACAGAAGGCAAGTGACTGCTGTGGGTCACGCTGCCAGTGAGCATCCCCCCTTCCCCTCTTCCCTGAAACCTCTGGAGGGGCCGCCGAGAGGAGAATGTAAGATCTAATTAACCAGCTCTCAATTCAGATCTGGTTGAGCAAATGCAAATACCGCATCAGGCAATTGAGTTTTCCTCATCAACTTATTTTTTGCATGTGGGCAACATGCAAACTAGGTCAGTATTATTCCTACCAAAACACTCGCTACGGATGTTATTTTTAGAAAACCATGTGATTGTCTGACTTTTATTTATGAGAGCACAGAAAAATCCACTGTATATTTTCCTGTCTGTCTTGTTTGGGGTGGTTTGTTTTTTCAGTTCTTTGGGTGGGTTACTGAGCCCTCAGACTTCTTTTTAAAAGGTAAAGTCAGACTCAATCAGGAGACCTTGCAGGTCGCATGCCTTGGCAGTCAATAAAACAAAGCACATGCAGCGGTGAGCAAACCAAACCAGATAAGAGCACGGAAAGGCTATGAAAAAGCAAGACAGTGATGCAGGTAATGAGGAACAAGGATATGGAGCAGAAAAGGTGCCAGATGACTATGGGAGGTGGGGAATCAGGCAGAGTTTGAAGGATGATAGAAAACACTGCGCTTAGATCTTCGCAGCTCCTCCAAGGGTAGACCCAAGATCTCAGCAGCTAGACAAAAGTCAGCAGGAGAGCCAAGTTCAGCAAGAGAAAACCTGTCCAGAGGTTCAAGTTCATTTTCTGAGACTTATTCTTACCTCCTTGGCACAAACAAATCAACTTAAGGCAACTGTACCAGCTTCTCATTCAGCAGGTTAGTGGTCACAACCCCAATCCAGATCCATCGGACAACCAAGCCAGGGTGGATCCCCTCAATGGGGAGGGGTCCCCTATGGCTGAGACCTAACAGGGACCCTCTGTTTCTAGGTCTCTGCCTGCCTGATTATGATCTGCCCTGTCTGGGGAATCCCATGTCTTTGCCCAGTGCTTGAGTCAACAGGTGATTCCAGTTCTGGGGATGTGAATCCCTTTACTAACCTTGCATGGCCAACATGAAGAAGTCTACATCTCTGCTGATAATCCAGACTGCTTTTATAACCCAAAAAAAGGCACAGGTATGGGCACAGCCCTTCCTCTCAAGCAGATATTGACATTTAAAACAGGCTAGTCAAGCAGCATGCCCGCACTGCCTGATCCTGTCTATCAACAACAGGAGGAATTCAGAATGACTAGCTCAGATGTCCCTGTATGTATTTCAGAGCCTAAATTTCCAGAAATTAACCACCAAAAAAGTGTCAGAAGCTGATCCCCAGGCCTTCTGACTTTCCACCCACAGGAAAAAAATCAGAGATATGTGGTCTGTGAGGGCACAGGGTTAGCTCTACGGCTGATGAGTCCCATGCTTTTTTGGGTCACCTATCCGGCAGCGGCCCCAGCAAAAGTTGCTGGCTGCACCTGGCTCACCTGGAGAAGAGGGGAGCCCACATAGGAATCGTGCTTGCCCACCTCCCCAGGACACCACCACTAGCCCAGGGCTTCTGCACAGCTGGGAGACACTGCTGGCTCTTGGCTCCAAAACCCTGCAAGCAACATCGGATTTTGCTGCCGAGAGGATGAAAGCGTGGGGACAGGCTGCTCCTGCCACCAGGGAAAGGGAAGGGCTTGAGCTGGTTGGGAAGGCCTGGTGCTTGCTGACACCTTTTCTGCCTTTGCCCCTTTGGGGTCCCAATTGCCTCTTTGGCAACCCATCACCAAGCTGCATACACTCAAATTGGGAAAAGCTGGTTTCATCTGTCCTTTCTAATTGATCTCAAGCCCTGAAGCTCCCATCCCAGGCGGTCTGCCTTGCTCAGCTCATTGCTGGTATCATCCAGGTGACTCCTCCTCCCAAAAAGAAACAAAAACTTCAAAAGAAACAACATAGGCAAAGACAACTGGACCAGATCCAACTCAGCTTCCAAACCACAATAATATTTCTTTCTCCAGCAAGAACCATGCTGTCACAGAGCATTAGGTATGCACTGCGTATAAAGCTACACGAGCTAAATCCTCCACACAGGGCAGGCAACTGTACATTTTCCTGCAAACACAGTTGGCACAAACAAATGGGGACAGGCAGGCATCTGGCTAAGCCATCTTACAGCTTGGGAACTCAGCTTCGTGTGTTCAGGGGTGGTGAGTGAGAACCACACACAGGGATGCCGAGGGGTAGTTTAAGAACATGGGACATACCCTGCAAACTTGCCAGAACGGCCTGGGTGACGCAAGCTGGCTGGGGGATTAGCCACGCACTGCTGTGTCATCATCTAATGCTGCTGTGCCACATGATTCCAACACTGCTCCCAGGAAAAACAGTGGTTTGGGATAAACAGCATGAAGATGGCTTCTTACACCCTAAACTTCCCATTTTTCTTCCATCGCTCACGTAAGACTGGCACATGGGTCACTTCCTCTACCCATCACCTGCAACACATCATATGTGATGCTGCACTGCATTTTCCGTAACTATACTTTTTTGGGACGGATTCATACAAAAATAGCATGTACTTTATCGCTTACTGACACACGGGTCCTCTATCTTATTGTTAAAACCAGCAAACTAATATTGCCTTGAAAAAGAACCAAAGGCAGCAATTATTCACTGCATTCATTAGTAGCGAAAACTGCATTCCCACCATTTCAGTTACCCTACCGAAATTACGCTGTGAGTTGTTGGTGCCAGGTTCCCATTTATCTCAAGAGCCTTCCGTAACAACAACAAACAATAGCTTCTTCTTCATTTATCAGGCCTCCCATAAGAGGAAGAACTCACGTTACAAAGGGCGGGCCATATGACCATGCCTTACTGCCTGGAGGAACACGGGACTTTCACAAGTACCTTAGAAATTTCAGTATGCGCAACATCCAGGAGAGTTCTGAGCCACCCAAGGAAAACAAGGATCTCAGTAACGGAAGAAGTACTAATGAGAGCAGGACAATAGGCACAGGCAGGCAGGCAAACAAAAAGCAGAAGTGTAACAGGACCCATATCAGCTGTTCCGTAACAAGAGAGCTCGGGCAGGTCTGCTCTGTTGCCCACCAGCACCATGAAGCTCACAGAGCCACCCCAGAAGCTGAAGCTGTTGCAGAGGTGAGGAATGCAACTCCTTCAATTCCTGCTAATGAGAAAGCATGAGTCCTCTCCTCCTCTAAGCAAAGCGATGCTCCCCTCACTGCTAGGTTTCCTCACAGACAACATGCACGTGTCATTCCAGCACAAAGCCGCTGTGAGAGCAGATTCAGGGTCACATCAGACCAGTGCACACAAGACACCCTTGAGTTCCCTCATTCTTTAAACATCCCTTCTTTGGTGGTTTGTTGTGTTTTGTTTTTTTACAAGCATGAAATGAAGACTTTGTGTCTTCTTCAGGAAGAGTAATGTTTTATTTAAGATGGCCTGCTAGCACGATGAATTTTACATGACAGAAGCTCCATCCCACAACATCCTTAAACCTCTCCTTGTTAGTCAGCAGGGCTCTGATCCTGCAGCCAGGAGAGGTGGCACCTCCCACCGGCAGCCCTGCCATGAGGGCTGACTCATGTTATTCACAAGTATAGCCCTTCTCCCCACCGACCACCACTGAAACACAGCCTGCCCTGAAGCACCACCTTGGAGACCTTCCTGGGAGACAGATCTGCTGCATCAGCTCCCCCCCTAATGCTTCCCACAGAATTCCTCCCCCCAACAGGTTGTTTGGAGACACACAGATGTGAGCAGAGCGTGGGCAGGTCCAGCAGACCATCCTATCTGGTGCAAGGCCTCTGGAGGTCGCAGATAAGCAAACACAGGCACGGGCAATGCTAAGGGCATAGATATAGAAGCAAAACAAGACAGGCAGCACATCAGACGTACCTTCCCATGATTTTGGGTCTAGTGTGAGACTGTTAAGGTCATAGAATCATAGAATGGTTAGAGCTGGAAGGGACCTTAGAGATCATCGAGTTCCAGTGCCGTTGCCATGGGCAGGGACACCTCCACTACAGCAGGTTGCTCAAAGCCCCATCCAGCCTGGCCTTGAACACCTCCAGGGACGGGGCAGCCACAACTTCTCTGGGCAACCTGTTCCAGTGTCTCACCACCCTCACATTAAAGAATTTCTTCCTAATATCTAATCTAAATCCCCCCTCTTCCAATTTAAAACTATTACCCCTTGTCCTGTCACTACACTTTCTGACAGAGTCCCTCTCCGGCTCTCCTGTAGGCTCCTTTCAGATGTTGGTAGGCTGCTATGAGGTCTCCCCGGAGCCTTCTCTTCTCCAGGCCGAAGAAGACACACATAACACTCCATGTCTGTGGAGTTATGCCTGGTAATAAGTGTTCAGAAAGGCCAGCTTTTACAGTAAACTAACCATATTCAACTCTCAATCAACCATGGAAGATTAGCTGGGCTGGGGATTAGCTGGATACTTCCTCCCTGTAGCAACCATGGCTACACCACCATGCCACCACACGCCTAACACAGGGCACACGAGCCTCTGGGACTCCAGAGGTTAAAGCTGTCCCCACTCAGCCCAGAAACCAGCAGCAAGCCTTTCAAAGGTAAAAGACCTGAATATGTTCTTATCCCCTAACTAACATATAGCCTCTACTAGCCAGGCTCTGGCTCTATATAGGTTGCCCCATCCCACATTGTCTTCGATGGCTGAAAGCTGACAGCATCTAAGCAAACCAGCCAACGCTAAAACACGAACACGTGCGTAGCCTGCAAAAGCTGTCCAAAGCGTTAGGCAGCTGGTGTGCTGACACCGTTGCCTGTGTGCTGAGTAACGACGTCTCACCGCTTCTTTGTCCTCCCTTACCCATCTCCTTCCAACTGTTGTTCCTCGGCTCCCACTTGGATTGTACGCTCTTCAAAGCGGGGCTTTCTGCTAGGACCTAGGAGATAATCTGTGAGAGCACACCAGGAATTTGGCCTGATCAACTCACGAGAGTAATTAGTGAGTTGGAATTGACATTGTACAGGAATGTGTATGTGAACTGGTTAAGCATGGTGTGTCTGGATGGAAAACGTGACTCAGAAGTGTTACTAACACTATTCTTTCTCATGTCCATAAACCCCAGTGAGAAATGGAAGAAATGGAGTGGGTAGAAAAAGACAGAAAGATAAAGAGACAGCAGGCTGGCAGGCAACCATCTCTCAAATACAAATGCACTTGGATGACTGGTACACAGATCAGATGCTGAGAAGAGCTGAGCATTTGCAACTTCTACACGCATTCCCATTTCTTCTTTTATAGTTATTAACTTTGCGTGCTTCTCCATTCTGTTTTTGCTTCATCTTTCACATACGCAGGCCAAGGTTTGGATCTCATCTTCATGCATCCCAGCGGCATATCATGCACAAGCACGGCTACACCCAGGGGTCAAAACATCTCTTTCGCTGCCTTCTGTACATGATGATAGTGCAACTACGCTGGTCACCAGGACAACAGTCACAGCCTGTCAAGCTGATAAGAAGTTGGTCTGCTGGGTTCATGCTCTGAGAGAGAGTAAAGCTGAGGCACTAAATGCAATGCACAGCAATGAACTGCAAATGGCATTTGGTTGTCCCCTTAGGGAGCTGGAATGAGAACGAACACGAGAGCCACAAAGAAAGAAGAGGGTCTGAAAAGAAGAGGTTTGCTGTTTAACTTTTAAAGCACCACAGTTAATGGGAAATGGGAAAGACTGGAGCTCAGACATGGGGCTTATCTCAGCCCTCTCATGCAGGGAGCGGTTTTGAGCTCACATAGTCCCAAACTTCCCAAAGTGACCAAAGCTACTGTCATGCCTATGGGCTCAGAGGTTGTTCCTGTTGGATATCAAAGTGAGGGGCGACTAAGAGAAATAAGCATTACGTTTCAGGCGTTCTCTGTTACCAGAACTGCCTCTCGCTAACAGCAGCCAGGACTGCTAAAGGGCCGTACTACCTCATGCCAACACCCGAGGTGTCTTCTGGCTGGACCCAAACCCACTGCAGGAGGAGGAAGCTGCCTCTTCCCACAAAAAGCCCCACCAAGCAGACCTGAGCTAAATCCAGGGTGTGTCACTCAACAGAGCTATTTTGCCAAACAGGTATTTGGTAGATATGGAGGCCAAGTCGTAAACCCAATCTTTTGAACGCTGCCAAAGTTCAGGGAAACACAGAACCGGTATCTCTAATGTTCAGTCTTATAGCTCCAAGGCCCACGGTCAGACCATTTTGCCAGCATAAAATAGATATGAAAGTCAGTCTGAAAAGAAAACCAGCTGTAACTGGAAGTCAAGTCCATTTTATCATGTCAGCTGTAGTCCACGGGCGGAAGGGATGTTATAGACAGAATTTATCAAAGTGGTAAAGCCAAGAAGGGATTGTGCATATCCAGGTAAAGTCCAAGAACTCTGATAAGACCATTCCTCATAAAACCGATAAGAAACACCATCCTGTCTCTTTGAGGGATACTCAGAGACAAACCAGGGCTTCTGCCAGAGCAAAGTTTTATCAGCTGTGTTGAAAATAAGGTCTGGAAATGCAGGTCACACTGGTCAAGCCCTAATCTAAATAGGAAGCGGGGAGCAATACAAATAGCCTCATGCAATATGACATGGGATCAGGCAGCCACACCAGCCAGTGCTGAAGGAGTAGGTGATGGTTAAAGGTCTCCTCCCCAAGTCTGCTCCCCACTCCTTCCTACACACAGAGGAAGAAATTCAGTCTCTTTCTCCCGTCTCCCAGCTGTGACTCAGCAGTGAATTATCTTGTTAGAAAGGTGCCCCAGCATTCAGACACCTTCTATATCCCCCAGCCGACGCATTAGGGAGAGGGGAACTGCAAAGCCAGCTGCACAAATATCTCTGCTTGGCTGCGGCTGAGATATACACAATGGCCCAACACATTCAAGGCCTTTCGGAGCACAACAAAACAATGCCAAGAAACAGAAAAAATGTCATCAAGGCGATATAGGTGGGTTCCTCCCATTTGTTCTGCATCTCAGTCAAAACAGGCAGGCATAATGCAGGGAGACAAAGAGGCCTTTCTCAGCGAGCAGCGTGGCATGTACTCCTGGGTCACCTCGGGCGGCTGTCTGTCTGCCCACTCTCCTTTTCCCTGGTTTGACTGTAGCTCCATCCTTTCCGTATCAAGATGCGGATACTCAATGCACGCTCACCTTTGCCCCCAGCTACAAGCTGTTTCTGCTTAGCTAATGCTTTTCTTGGCAGGCTCAGCCCGGCAAGCCAGAGTTCAGTTTGCACCTCGATCAGCTGAAGCACAAACGACCGGCTCTGGGAAACGCTGCGGAGATATGGCCAAAGTGGAGCTTTTACATGGAGCTGCAAATTGCTCTGTGCTGGTACTCGGCCAGTGAGATGCTGACCCACGACTGGGCGTCCAGCCACGGCCAAAGGACAAATCAAAATAAACAAATCGGGAGTTTCTTCCAGGGACATATTATGAAGAGATTTTTCAAAGCAGGATTTAAGACCAGAATCCTCTCTGTCCGTAATGACTTAGCACGGACTGTGCACAGTGACAGACCGTCTAAAAAGCTTGAAACACAGTTAATGCAAATGGGAAATAAGGAAGATACAAGACACAGGAAAAGAGTTAAGACATATAGGGCTTTTCACAGCTCTGGCACAGCTCTCCCACGCAAGTGATGCATGCCAAGTTTTCCAAAGCAGCCAGAGCAAATGGCGGAAGCTTGTTTGGTCCTGAGTAAAGGCTTAAGAATTTGATTTCATTTTATCTGATATTTTTATTTCTTTGTGGAGAAGTAGCCATTAGTCAGCACTCCATGAAAGAGGCTGCTATGGGAAACCCACGACTAATAACTCTCCTTTTCCTCATTAGCAGTTTTTTTGGAAAAAAATATTGCACAGCCTCTTGTGCAATAGCCCTGTGCAGAATCCACAGATGTAGGGGGACGGACCTCCCCAACACCAATCACATCTTGCAAAGATCTCTCAGCTGAAATATGTAGGTTGGAATTACTGTGGCAAACACAAAGCTGTTTGCAGATCTGGGGCACAATAAGTAAACAGGCAAAATAAGGGAAATGTGCCACAAGCTGAAGTAAGCTACAGAGTTGCCTCTTTAAGACCTTTGCTAGGGTAAGAGAAGATGTTACTGACCGGTTTAGTCCATCTGTAGCAGGGGATAAGGAGGTTTGTGCTGACTCTCAAGCGATCTAGTGAGCAGACTGTGACTTGGCAGCCTGCTGTACTTTGCCCGCTTCCCTGCTGCTCCAGGAATTGAGTAAGCGGTGAGGGATCTGCCCACAGACGTCATGGCATATGCCTCCCTGGGCACCAGAACCAGCATGCTGCCAGGCGAGGTGCAGGGGCCGAGGCATTCCCCCTCTTGGCCACCCAAACCTTTTGCAGGGCACAGAATGCAGCAGCTCGGGACTCTCTGCAGAGGAAGCGATGGGGCTCCCTCACATCTGCAAAGGGAGATGTGTCAATCTTCACCTATATGACTCAGCTCTTCACTGCAGGTCTCTGTGGGAGCAGCGGTGACACTGAGATTCATAACTGGTTATCTATAAAACGAGAAGAAGTTTTATCAAACGTGTACTAGTAAACATCCTCTAGAGTGCACAGACTCGCACAGAGACCCTCGCAGCAAGGAGACTAAACTATCAAAACTCCTTGTCGCAGCACCCCTTGTCTCAGTGCACCAGGGAAAAAAAGCAAACAGGGAAAATAAGGGCCTTCTTTAGCCACAGTAGGTGCTACTAATCCAAAGAACCAGATGTCTACAAACTAAAAATAATAATTTATAAGCATACACCTTTGAAGATGAGAGTATTGTATCTATATAGCATAATCAGGGATAAGTGCACAAAGCTACTAACAGGAAAGACGTCCCAGAAGTAAAGTCTCTGAGTTAAACCAGCAGATTATCTACTGGTATAAAATAATGCATCTCCATGGACTTGGATAAACTCACAAGCATTTATATACGACCTTCGAGATCCCACCTGCATACACACACCCTCCCTCACTTCATCTAGAACTGAGAATCCATCCATCACCTAGTCATCCATTAATCTGTTGACTGTGCAAACAATCAGAAACGAGAGGAGCTGTGTATTTATTACACATTTCTGAATAAGTCATGCCCAATATCTAGGACAAACAATACATTAAACCCTAAAGAACCCTTTGAAAGCTTTTTGCCTGATGGAGACAACAATGAAAAAGTAACATGAGAGAAAGGGAACAGTAAATCATTCATGAGAATGATTAAAAACAAACTGGGTGAGGTGCAGCAAAACAACACTGAAAACCGCCAGTGTATTCTTCTTGAGTAACTCATCTTCTAGAGGGCGGAGTGGTTGTAAGCAACTTGAAGAAGTCCTACTTTGTGTTCTTTAGTGCAAAGAAGACATACCAGGTACAAAATCCATCGAGAACTGCACAACCACAAGTTACAGCTTATTCAGATGACCCGTGACTACATCAGACACTGAAGCAATAATGCTACTGTGCTTAAAATTACTTGTGCAAATAAGACTTAACCAAAAGCCACGTTAAGGACACTATTGAAATAAAGATAAATTAGACTCCCAAGGGCTGAATAACGCTTTATACCAGTGATCTCACATGCTCACAATCATTTTGGAATCCTAAAATCAAGTTCTGAAAGAGTCACGGTGCCAAAATGTTCACAGCTACCACGTAATCTAATCCAGTTGTTGGTACCACAGTTTCCCAGATGAGTGTGTTAGCCACAAATCATATTATTAGCATTTATTTTGGATCCCGTCAACTCTATGAAAATGCTTGTTTCAGGAAAGCTTGTTTCCTAAAACTATCTCAAGTAAAAAGCTCAAAAACAATCAATGTAGACAAGATTTGTTTCTTAAAGAATCTTAAAATAACATCCTTGAGCTTCAAGGCAAAATTCAGCCTCTGTTATGTATTTGAACATTCATTGACCCAACTATGTGTCTTAAGACCTTTCAAAAACTGATTCTGAAAACAGTTCAAGGCTGTAATATCCTTGCAAGAAAAGTTCTGCCTTCAGTGTGTCTCCTGGCTTGTTCTCAGAAAGAAAAATCTACATTAGGTCAATAAAATCATGCTAGACTTTACAGTCAACACCATGTTTGACCTGATTCCCATTCAAGGGCATTTTAGCCTAATTTCTTAAACAAGCAAGACTTATGTGATCGTGTTGTGTGTTGCTGTGTCTTGTCAGCACCATCCACCCGTTCCTGAACCCCGTGAATAATTCTAAATACCCGTGAATAATTCTAAATACACTGACATTCAGGTACACGAGGCTTGGGTAGATGGGTAGAGTAAGAAATTATTAGTGCTTCAAGCCAGCTTTTACCAGCCATCACAGAATCCCCAAAAGCCAAAACTAGACTTAATTCAATACACCACTCTAGGAAACCATGTGTGCTATCAGCTATTTTAATATTGCTACTAGCCTATGTAATATCCTAAGCATACGTAACACTTGACATATGCAAACCACAGAACAAAGTTTCTGTCTCTGCTTTCTTAAGTACAGCTCCATATTTTTTTTTTAGTTTGGCAAATAATTTACTTTAGTAATATAAATATTTGAGCCGCAAGCCACCGTAGCATTCAAAGACTTTGGCACTGCATTGCAGTCATGTATTATTTGCTTCATTACAAAAGGTTATCCCTGTATTTTTATTAAGAAGCCTTCACCAGCTGTACTCAAGCTCAAGGCAAAACATACCAAACAAGCAGCAAATTCTGAATTACAACCTACAAATTCAACATTATCCACTCTAAAACTTGTAGTGCCCTGCAAAATACCTTCAAAACAGACTTTTCCTTTGCTTTCAGCACGAGCATCAGGGATGCTTTCTCCCTCTACTAGATCTGCCAGCAGAACCACAGATGTAATCCCTGGCTGGGCCTCAGTACTGCCTCCAAACCCCAGCTGTCCCAACAATGCCCTCATATATATTATTTTAAAGCAAAGGAACTCCTTCGTGCTCAAATGAGCAGAACAGAAGAGCAAAACATGCTGTAACCAGCAGTGCAGACCCCTAGAAACTAGCTCAGCAGCCACGTTTCTGCCCACAGGAGAAGGGCTTTGAAAGCGCTTAAGATCTCCAAGATCGCCCCAGATTAGGAGGAGGAGGTTCTGGAGAGAGGTTCTCAAAACCAGAGGCTACCACACCTTCCTCTTAGGAAAAGTAGAAAGCCAATAGGTAACTCTAAGCACTCATTACTCTTTTTTACTACTTAGAATTAACATCTGCTGGGAAATCAATACTGATAATCACAGCACTGGTTTGCCAGACCGTCAGAGGCCAAAGAAAAAGGATGAGCAAGGATGTAGGTGTTGGCAAAGCACATGACAGGTGCAGAGGACCTAAGCAATTTCTTTAATAAAATGGAAATGAACGTGTAAATCGCTAAAACAATACTGGAAGAGAGATTTAACGCACAAGCAGACAGATTTTGAAGCCTGAAAGCTAGCTATGACAAGAAGCAGGGACATGTAAATGCAGTGGTTGCTAATGGGCACAATGAACAGGCAGGCAACTTTGACAGCATGTTCTCAGCTGGCAGCTATATTCCCCAAGGACTGCTTATCTTCCAAACCCACTTCTTTCAGCAACCATATAAATGTAGCAGGCAGATTTGCCAACCACAAGCATGCAACTGCTAGATAATGGCTAGTGGTTGCCAATTAGGCCAGTAGCCAAAGCTGCTACCTGGACAAACCGAGGAAATCTGGCTTCTACGATTCCTGTCACCAACACTTGCACCTACTGCTGAGACACATGGAGAAAAGACAGCTCTCTAAACTTGGGCATCCCAGTCTGAGGGGCATCCCTCTTTCACAGACCTCTGAACTGTGCTATGCTGAATTCACCTCCTGATTGAACTTCTACCCCATTTGCACTCTTCATTCATTTCTGTCAGTTTGCCTTTTTTTATTTGCCTCTTTAAACACAGACAGCCTGGTTTTATTTGCTCAAAAGGATGTTTTATTTTGTCCTTTCATCCAAACAACTACTGTCTGTAAAATTCCAAACAGACTCCTCCCACAGACAAAGAACCAGCCAAGTGCAATGCCAAAGGTAAAGGTACACTATTGAAAAAGCACCAAAACAGTAAAAAACATGCAAAGCAAATCCGTATGTTCATGTTTAAAAAATAAAGAAATACCACAATAAAAATCCATGGTATCCTACCAAACACAGTGGAACCACTGAAAGGGACATTGAGTACATGTAGCCTGGTAGCCTAAACACCCACTTTCCTAATGCATTGCTGAAGATACGCACTGCTTAAAATTCAGAGAAGCACCTGACAGCCTTCAGCCCTTCTCTCAGCCCACAGCGACGGTGTTACTCAGCTGTTCAGGAAGCTTGCTAGTTCTTCCAGATGCAGCAGTTGGTGTAAGATATGACACATTACTACTATTCTTTTGGAAAGGGTATTCCAGCAGACATGTATCCAGACGGAGCCACGATACTCTCTGCCCACTTTAACCTTATTCATAGAAGCCGACAACAGGCTCTGGGAAGCCACTCCTTACTCTTTTTAATGCAACATGGTGAAGTACTTGATGTTGGATGCAGTGTTGCTACGGGGGCAGTGACCCATCCCAGTAGATGAGCCAGTGTGGGGGTCTCATCTTGAGCAGCGCTAACTGGAGAGTCAGGGCCAGCATCCCCTTAGCGCTGCTCCCCTACATTCACCCCCCACATTGCATCCTGATAGAAAAACCCTGGGATATAGAAAAAGCATCATTTCCCCTTAACATTTACAGCTCTCAAAACACTAGTTTATATTCTGCAAAGAAAGCTGGCTGCTTCTCCTTGCTGAGGCGCCTCCTCTACACAGGCAGCCACACACTGGAAGAGAAAGAGGGAGGGCAGGAGGGAGCCTCGCGGTGGGAATTGAGACAATAACAACAGATTTGGGGCAGAGCCTGCCTCATGCTGTCAGCGGAACACTGAGCCCTTTCAAGGCACTCAGACCCAAACACTGGCTGGGAGATTTCTGCATCGTAACAGAAGCAACAAAAACAACCCCCATAAATAATAGCTATATGTGTATCTAACATCATACACTTGCTCTCCTTTTTCTCTCTGTTTACTAATAATAGGTAACAAGAATGATTAACACTGCAGAGCATGGAAAGGGAAGCATTTCACAAAGCGAGCCCCCCCAGGATGAATAGTGAGCTGCCAGACAGCAACGTATGTGGAGCTCCTGAACAGTAAAACTAGAATTAACCTCTGCCCTTCCTACCGATCAGTGCCTAGTGGATTTTGGACTCAGGCTTCCCCAAATGGTGCATATTCAAACCTAGCATGTAAATAATTAAACTTTCTCTACACATTTCCAAGATAGGAAGAAGAAAGGGCTATTGCTGTTCAGGGTTCAGCGTAACTATACATAATCTTGGCCCTCTTTCCACCTTCTGAAATTACTGAAATTACAGCCAAAGCTGTGAAGACAGCATGACGAGGAATCACTTCCTCAGCTGCTAAGGAGCTCCTGCCTGCACTGGACAAAATAACAACTCTGAACCAGCCACAGGGAGATAACATGTACAGCTTCAGCCTCTGGGAGATAACAACAAGTACAGCTTAGAGCAGAGAAAAAAACATTACTCAAGGCCAAGGTTACCAAGTGGGTATTGAAATAGGGTCATGTTTATAGCCAGCCATATCACTGATAGGCAACAAACTTGCTGAAGAATAAGCTGCAGACGGGACAGAAGGTTGTCTATCAGAGAATATAAACACACATGATTACAACGCCCAGTTTTGAAGATTTACATTTTAAATATAGACCTATGTTAAGATTTTCAATAGAATTTTGGTCTTGCTGCATTATCACAAGCATTGATTCTTTGTTGTTTTTAATAAAAACTGACTAAGGCAACACAGAACAAACTTGAATTGTTCAAGGCTGAACGGAATGATAATACAACATTCCTGTGATAAGGAAACACACCCTCAGGTCCACTGCAGAAAACTTCTTATTCTCCGACATGAAACCACTTCCAAAACCTGACTTACTAATGCCATTTACCCCTTCTTAATGACAAAAACTCACTTAGTTTCTACTAATGAAATGCAAAGCACACAAGTGCTCTGTATTTTGAAAGTCACATAAGCAATGCAAACTATGAACTTCAGGATTCATGAAACTATGACATTTTAAAGTGAGAGGAGAGAAAATCTTTTTCTATCTTGTCCAAGCCACGAAATACTAAAATGAACAAACCACAAACATTAAGATTCAGTAAAAATATTTGGGATCCAACATTTAGTATCACTGAATTGTTCTGGTGAGAAAAAATAATCAACAACTTGGCATCAAGAAGACAATAATCCAAAATTTCAGTCAGTTTGTATAATCTAGGAGAATATCATGTGACTTCATCTGTATGGGACCTGCTTTTTGCAGAAGGAACACCTAACATCTTAACACCCTAAAAGGTGACTCTTTAACTTAATTATGTCAATTTATATACTATATTAAAAAGAAATATCCTTCTTTATGCTACTAATCATAACTATTTGGAGTTATTCATTATGTCAAATAGCACCAAATCCAGGGTGTCTTTTCCCTTTTGCTGCTCAATAAAGTGCTGTTGGCAACAGTATGCTTTAACACTCATAATTTATTAACCTCACAGGTGTTGTAGCCTGGAACTAAAGCCACAGACAGGAGGCATTTAAAAAGTTATACATGCTGCACATTTTCACTACAAAGGAGTTCCTGCTGTGCTTTTCTTGCCTCCCACATTTTTATGATTTTTTTTTTCCCTCATGGTAACTGCTAAGCCTCACATATTTTGGAAATGCCTCCTTATTTCGCCCTAACCCTCTTTCTCATGCTTTAAATAGCGTTGCTGTGCATTTATCGAGACATTTAACATATCCTGAAGAATTTTTAACTTTTTCAAATGCAGATAGTGAAGTTCAAGAGAAACATACCATGTTTGACAGGATGGTGTCCTGGCTACAAAGACTTGCTATTCCACAGGCTGAAAAGAGACGTAAAAATACGGCAGCAGCCACCGTGTAGGAGGGTCTCATTAGGAAGCACTGAGATGTGCACATTTATCTCTGGTTGCTCCAGCTGAGGAAACAAGATTTTTATTATTGTCTTGTCACTAGAAGCATTCATCATGATAGCCCAGTTTTTATGACTTCTAAGAAAATCTCATTTGTCAGTCATCTCACGTTTTAATGCAGTTCTTTTGCCTATCACACCAAAAATGTTCAAGATGTACTTGAAGGTTCAACAGGATGGGTGTTTCCTTTAACAGTTCTCCATGATCTTAAAGGTCCTTTCCAACCTAAACGGTTCTACGATTACATCAACATGTTATCAAAGTCAGCTGGAAAACCTACGTTTCAAAACTAACTTAAAGCAGAAAGAGATTTAGAGTATATGGCATTATTTAATGTCACTACTAGTTTCATCTTCATTCCCTCTATACACCCACAGAGCCATCAAGGAGCTTTACAACACTATTCAGTAAGACACAGTGACGGGAACTGAGCAGTATTATTCTGCTGGGGAGGATTTATAGGGGTAAGAACGTTGGTTCAGCATTCAATTGATACAGTCACAAAGTCTGCTACTTGATCATTCTAAAATGTCCAAAATACGCAATTCCTGTGATACTGGAAGAGTGAAGACAGATGTGAAAGCATAGAATACGGGGAAGAAAAGACCAACATTTTCTGCTTTTTAAGGGAACGTAAATCCAACCATGTCTTTCATCCAGGGCTCCCATTCAGCTAAGGAGGCCTGGCAACATTGTACATTAGGACTAGAAAGTACACACACATGGTGACTGGGTCATGCTTCATAACATCACCCAAGCACCCAGAGCTACCCAAAGCTGAGTCTTTCCGACACTGAAGTTAAATGACCAGCTCTTCCCTGCACCCTGAAAGCAGGATGTACAGGAAAAACACAATTTATCCAGTAACTTAATTGCTTTAAATTATTCCTAATACAGTTGCTGTGATGTCAGGCACTCAGTCACTGCCGGCCCATTAGGAGTCGCAACCCATCCGCCTGCGTGCGGAAAGCCAAGGCGGGGAGAGGGACTTGGGGCCCTTCCCCAAGCGCCCGGCGCCACCGGCCCGCGCGGGCCCGGCCCAAACGCCAGGAGCCCTTCTAGGCCGCGGGGGCTGGGGCGGGAGGAATGGCAGCCCTGAGGGGAAGCAGAGGGGTAGGCAGCGGGCGGAACCGCGAGCAGCCTCTCAGCACAGCCGGCAGGAAGGCAGGGGAGGCCGGGGGAAGCCGGCCAGCCGCGCCGGGTACAGGCCCCGCAGCCGCCCCAAGCCCCGCCGCACTGACTCAGCCCTCCTCGGCTCCCCCTACCCGTCCAGTCCCGCGCTCTCTCGCGAGACTCAGCCGCTGTAGACGCGATGTCCTTTGGGGCACTGGCGGGGGGAGGGCAGCGGGGGGGGAAGGGAGGCGAAGCCAGGGGTGCCTTGATTGATAGCGGTCGCCGCCAGTGGGTGGAGGGGACGGTGAGCCCTCAGCCAATAGCTTCGTCCCGAGGCGAGCGGCCAACCAATGGAGAGGCTGGGTGGGCGGGGCACGCCGCTGGCTGATTGATCCCAGCTTTGGCGATGTTCAGTCAGAGCGAGAACATTCTAGAGGTGAGTACGGGGCAGCCATTGCCGGGGTCCCGTTAACCACCCCCTTCTGCCGGAGCTGCGCGCCAGCCACCGCCTCTCCCTCCCCCCTTCCCTTTTCTCCCCCTTCCTCCTCCCCCCTCTCCTCCCAGGTGCCGCCGCTAACGATGCCCCTGATTGTGTCTTGCCCGCAGATTGTCCGGCACTGCTGTCCCTGCTGATATCGCCCGCCTCAGGACGCCGGGACCCGGAGGCTGCGGCGTCCGCCTCCGCCTCCCTCTCCGTCTGGATATAAGCGCCCCCACGGCCCTGTTCTCCTCGCACACTCGGCTTCGTCGCAGCCCGGGGCGAGCAGCGTTGGGTTTATGTCTTTATTGGACGAAAACGGTGAGCGTTAGCACAGGGCTGAGGGCAGCCGAGATTGAAAGGAGGGCTTGGGTCACGGGAACCCTGAGGGGGAGCGAACGGGCGGGCGCCTTAGGCTGGGCTGGGGCGTCGGATTGTCGGGGAACGGCGGATAGTGGGAGAGGTTTTGTGTAACGAGGTGTTGACTGATAGGA
>QJSC01010317.1:1979119-1995115 GCA_003697955.1 Calidris pygmaea
GGGGGGGACGACATGAAAGGGGGAGGTGGGGGCTGCGGGGCGTCTTCCCCCCAACTCGCGGCTGGAGAGCGCATGCGTGGCTGGAGGTGACTTCCCCCCCCCGTTTCTTCCAGGGCTGACTCAGTGCTTAATTGCTGCATTTATGACTCATCACAGGCCTGAGCGGGGCGGGGAAACGGGGCTTTGAAGCAGGGCGTTTTATCTTCCTTCCCGCTTTTTTCCTCTGTGCATAGTATGTGGGGGGTGGGCTCTCGGGATGAGGTGTCCCAGGGACCGGGAGAGGGAGCTTTAGTCTGCGGCAGACAAAAGCTGTGATCTGGAAGGAGGGGTAACCGCATGTTCTGTCTGAGAGCTCCTGCTCCGTCACCGAGGTACCTGCTTCCTCAGTGCTTCTGCAAGCACGTGGTCGGGTCACATGCTGGCTCTTCTGAGACATCTTGGGGAAGCAAACCTCGTGCTTGAAGCAAAGTCCGCGGTGCGCTTTTTGCTGAGGAAGGACAGAAATCCATCTGGGCTTACATAGAACACAAGGCGCATACAGATCTGTTTGCTTCTTCTGTAAAGAATTTGTAAGCCTGTCAGGAGGGATTGAAATTGTGTGGAACCCCTAGACGTGCTCTTATGTGTAAATACTAAGAATGTTATTTTGATGTGTCAACGCTTCTGTCATTAATGATAACAACATGATGACGTGTCAGAATAGCCGTGCTGTCGTCAGGGTTGCCCGTGTACTCAGCCAGTTGTGGCTTAAGTACTCTTAGATCTGATTATAGAGACACATGTTAATTTAAATATGTAAATACTGCTTAAGGCAACTTTAATAATAGGATTCATCCTCCTTCCCCTTCCTCTCCCTCCCCCCTTCCCCTAAGAAAAAAAAAATCAACTGGAAAAATCTGCTGCACTGCTCTGTACCTCTGCATTGCTAGGCTTTCTACAGTGAAGCAACTTATGTCAGACTTAATCAGGCTTATTGTTAAGTCAAAACTCAACAGAAGCTGCTATGAGAATCCATAAGTGAGAGGGAGAATTACGTAATTTTCAACTCTTTTCCACTCCGATCAAAAAAAAAACTGGTAAGCCATGTAAAAATTATGTTGGGCTACAGATTGCTGCTGCTTCATCTTACTGATATTTCTCAACATTATGACAAGAACTTGGTTTATGTAATAGGTTCATGCTATTGTGTGGAATTTGAAACTGTTTTCCCGATCTTTCTCCTGATTTCCTTTGCTCTGCAGCCTGAAGCGTATCACATGACCCTCTTGGTGCAAGAGCCATTGGTCTCCAAATCAAGCAGTGTTCCTTTCCCTCCCTTATTGATCACAGCAGTCCTTCAGGAGTTAATTGTACAGAAAATAGTCTTAAGCTGTTGAATATTTTTTGGGTAGTAAGAAATAAGAGGGTGGAAAGCTCTGTGGTGTAGTTGAGGAAAAGTTACTTAGCAGTACAATTCAAGGCTATTGTTTTCAGTTCCCCAAGTTGAAGAAAACCGTAGCGTGAAGAGTGTATGCTTTTTTTTTTCCTTTTCATGCTAAATATAACCTCTTACGTAGTTCTATAGCAAGACCTGATTGGTGCACATTAACATAAACTTCATTTCTCTTCTGTTTATTAACACTTGCAGAGCTGTTGCGCAGCCACTGGTACCTGTATTGGGGAAACATAGCATACAAGCAAGAACCTTACAGCCTCAGTGGCGAAAATTTTTTCATGTCAGAGACCGAGAACTCTTGCAGTCGTTTATGTCATCCCGTCTTCTCCAGACAGAAGATACCAAAAAACTGCAATCAAAGATCTCTTCATCTTATTGATAAAGCTACTAATAAGGCAAAATGTCTGTCAACGTCAACCGCGGTGTTTCAGATCAGTTCTATCGCTACAAAATGCCCCGTCTGATTGCCAAGGTAATTTACTAACCGTTAGTGGTAAGTAGGTAGTGTTACTTCCCACTTGCTCTCTATCAAGAGGAGGAAGAGAGGTGTGAGATAATGATAATGCTTAGCCAGTCAGAGGGCAAAGAGGATGTGTGCTGCTTTCTGTCCAGAGAAAGTGCACATTAGCTTTTCTAAGAATACACACTTCAAAGCAGAACTTTGATGTAGTGAAATGGGGAATATGTGGTGGGTTTGGCTGTTGCAGTAACTTAAAATCTTACAACACTTTTTTTTCTTTTAGGTGGAGGGCAAAGGAAATGGAATAAAGACGGTTATAGTCAACATGGTTGACGTTGCAAAGGCGCTTAATCGGCCTCCAACGTGTAAGTAGTCCAGAGTGACACAGCGGGTTTTTTTATGCTTTTTTTTGTTTGAAGTGGTAGTGTTAAGGAATTAATAAAGCATTACTACCATTCTTTCAAGATTTGTAAGAAAACAAGTGTGATTATCTCAAGATGAAATAATAGAAAAAAGCAATGGCATATTTACTTCCTTTTAAAAAAGGCAGCAAAGACATGACGATAGTGGTGTTTATTATGCTTTCCTTACAGATCCTACCAAATTTTTTGGTTGTGAGCTGGGAGCACAGACCCAGTTTGATGTTAAGAATGACCGTTACATTGTCAATGGATCTCATGAGGCGAATAAGCTGCAAGACATGTTGGATGGATTCATTAAAAAATTTGTTCTCTGTCCTGAGTGTGAGAATCCTGAAACTGATCTGGTGAGTTCTCTCTGCATTAATGGTAGCACTATGGAACCCCTTCATTAGATGTTTATGGAAGTGGTGCAAAGTTAATAGATGACTTGAATATGCAGGAAGAGAAAATGCACCCTTTGGGAAGGTTTGACATTTAGAACAGTTGAAAACTTTTTTGCTACTTACAAATTTGACCTGTTGGGTGTGATAGAAAGTATCTAAACTTCTGGCATAGTCCTGTGGAGGTGATAATGTGAGCATGAGGTTTAGGCTTTAATGCATGATTGTTCTGTAAGTGGTGTGTTAACTGGAGGTTGTTCTCTTTTTTACAGCATGTCAATCCTAAGAAACAAACTATAGGTAATTCTTGCAAAGCCTGTGGCTATCGAGGCATGCTTGACACAAACCATAAACTCTGCACGTTCATTCTCAAAAACCCACCTGGTAAGTGTGTTTTCTTACTTGGTGGGGGTAAAGGGAACTTCTTCAGTGTGCTGTTGATGAAGTAGAAAACTTCATCTAATTAAAAGTGTAAAAAGGCTCCAGCACACTCCTGGAGTATGTTTGTGGGTCAGAATGGAGGTAGCCATGTTCATAGTTTCCACATGAGCATTCTCTTCCCTTGTGATCCTTCCCACATAGAAGTATTTGTGAGGAGCTGGATCTGCCTATGCAGGACAGAACTGAGGAGAGCTAGTCAGCAGGAGCTCATTGCATTTTTGCCTTTAACTCGGTGCGAAGTAAAAGCAGCGTAGTAAATGCAAACTGATGTATTTGTTCTGTGCAAGCAACACTCTGTAGTAAGCATCTAGTTGCCTGCTGCAATTTAAGCTTGCTAGAGTAGAAAAGTCTAACCTATTCCAGGGGTCTCTGCATTGTGAGGTCACCTGTTATATGGACTTGCACAACTTCATGTCTTGATGAGAAACAAGACTTTTACTGGAACAAGAGGCTTTTGCAGCAGATGTAAATCTGCCCTGAGCGTTATCTGGGTTGGGTACTATACATAACTTACTGCTAATAAAATCATCCAAATCCCTTTGGGGATTTTGCAGAGGTGCAGTAGTGCAGGGACTTCAGCTTTCTATAGTTCAAAGACTAAAAGATTAAAATTCGCTTGCAGAAAGTGGTGAGACTGGTACAGGAAAGAAGGAAAAAGACAAGAAGAACAGAAAAGGCAAAGACAAAGAGAATGGTTCCGTGTCCAGCAATGAGACACTTCCACCCCCACCACCAGAGGAGATTACTCCTCCACAGGTTGTGGTAAGTAGAAGGGAAAGCAGGGAGGTGGGTGGGTGTGGTGTCTGGCAAGGAATATCAGTGATTTAGAAGTTCTAAATCGGAGCGAGTCAATATTGCCAGTCAATAGGTTCTCACTGTATCCAGAACTTCACTGCTGGAATAGAAGTATTTCTGTGTCTCCTGTATAGCAGTTTTATTAACTGTTCTGTAACAGTACGTTTGCTCCTTGCTGAGTGAAAGCTGCAGACCCTTTACAGTCCAGGGTTACTTCAAGTAACCCTACAGATGGCTACAGACTCAAGTCTAGCTTCCGTTACTTCTTTCTTACATCTATCTGCCCACTTTCCTGTTGTCTTTGACTTCCAAATCATAGCATAACCCTTTCATTTGGGAAAAATCAAAAGCACCTGTTAATAAAAAAAATGTTCTCAAATCTGTATCTAGAAACAACACTTGTCTATTGCTAAGCTTGTAGTAAGGTTGTATGAACCTGTTGTTTTGGTTTTGTTTTTTAGGAGGAGGAGGATGATGATGACTGGGGTGAAGACACAACAGAAGAAGCCCAGAGGCGTAGAATGGATGAAATCAGTGACCATGCAAAGAACCTCACACTTAGTGAAGACCTGGAAAGAACAGTGGAGGAGAGAGTCAACATACTATTTGATTTTGTGAAGGTGAATACTCTCTGGTTATTTGCATGGTAGCTCTGCTGTAGTTGTACAAATGCTGGTTGCGAGCTGCTTAAGCTTCTACTGGAGTACTGGTTCCACCAGTGGTGGGGAAGGAAGCAATGCAATTGAGCACTGACACAGACCTCAGTAGCTTCAAAATGTTTGTATCCCTGTCTTTGCAGAAAAAGAAGGAAGAAGGTGTCATTGATACTTCTGACAAAGACATTGTAGCAGAAGCAGAGAGACTGGATGTGAAGGCTATGGGCCCACTGGTTCTCACTGAAGTCCTGTTTGACGAAAAGATTCGTGAACAGATAAGGAAATACAGGCGTCACTTCCTTCGTGTAAGTGGCCTCTTCTGCAGCCAGTCTAACAACCATTGGGTTGGCTTTTTGTAGCAAGTACTTGACATTTTGTTGAGAGCAGAAGTAGCAGCTGTTCCTGGAGAGGAAAAAAGCTAATTCAACTGTCTTTGGTTTCTCTAGTTCTGCCACAACAACAAGAAGGCTCAGAGATACCTTCTCCATGGCTTTGAGTGTGTGGTAGCCATGCATCAGTCTCAGCTTATTTCTAAAATACCACATATTTTGAAGGAAATGTACGATGCAGATCTTCTGGAAGAAGAAGTCATCCTTAGCTGGGCAGAAAAGGTAAGGGGTAGTACTTTCCATCCCATACCAGCTAAGTACCTGAATGCAGAACGCTGCATCTGATTTCTCCATTCTGGTGTAACTTCTTGTGCAGATGTCTTTAAACAACCAATCTGAGATGAGTTACTGTCTGGGAGAAACCTGCCTTTCAGATATGGGGTGCTCAGGGAGGGGGTTAGAGTTCTAAGTTTAGCTCTTGCTGTATTTTGGTATGATCTGACGTGAACTCCTTCAGTGTTCAAGCAAAATCTGTGTATTCTTATCCTTCAGGCCTCAAAGAAATACGTTTCAAAGGAGCTTGCCAAAGAAATCCGTGTCAAAGCAGAACCATTTATTAAATGGCTAAAGGAAGCTGAAGAAGAATCTTCCGGTAATGAAGAAGAGGATGAAGATGAAAACCTAGAGGTAGGAAAGGCTCCCTTACTGTAAACCACTCCAAGGTCGCGCTGTTCCTGCAGGCTCAAGTCTTGTACTTCATCTTGGTGCCTGATAAAACAGCTTTATGCGTTACTGTGCCTGTTGGGAACTGGAGGAACTCCACGTTTCTAACTCCTTGTCGGCATTTTTGCTGCACAGAGTCACTTGTCTACACAGGAGTATTCCTGTGACACAACAGGTGCTTCTGAGTAGCCAAAGACAGGTCATTGTGAAGCAGTGCAGACAATCTCTTGCACGCTACTAGTTCATACAGTGGAAGATTGACAAGAGGTATTATGCATGAAGCCTTGGGTTTTAGAGGAGTTAGTGGGTGTGTGTTTATTTAAGAAGCTGATTAAAGACCAAGTGACCATTTTCTTCACGGTTTAGGCCTAGTTAAAATCTGTTCCTTACACACTCCAACTGGCTGCAGCTGGGATTTTTTTTGCATGTGGGCTTTTTGTTTGTTCTCCTCCCCAGTAGCACCTACCCTTGCTCCTGGATACGAGATCCCGCTCCTACAGCCAGACATGCACACCTCTGCCTTCTAAAGACAGGTGTTGAGGGTGTCGCTGTAGTTTCAACATGCCTGGCTTGAGCTCTCCTGTCGTCGTTCTGGTGCTGGGCAGTGCGCTGAGGGCTGTTGTGTGGGCGGGTGTTGCAATGCCTGATGTTAAAATCCTTCTGGTGCTTAATGAGGGTGGTGTAGATGCTGTAGTAAAAGCAAGTGTCTTGTCTCCGCAGGTGGTGTACTCTACAACTGCCAGCGTACCTAAAGTTGAAACTGTGAAGCCTGCAAACAATAAAGATGACGATATCGATATCGACGCCATTTAAAGTGATGCAACGTTGCTTCCAGCATAATAATGCAAACTTCTCTGCATTTTCTGCCAGAAGTGTGACTTGTATGTGCACAAGCTGAAATGGCTTAACATCCTGCTACTCTTTGTACTCTAAAAAAAAAAAAAAAAATGTATCTTTTTACTGTGACTGGTCTTGTGTAACTAAGCCTAATACCAAGGAGTCAGCACGTCGGTGAACTGATTTAGTTTGCAACTGGCATGTTCTGTTTCGTTATTCTAACTTGTGTTGGACTCATAGTTGGAGCACATTTATACAGTTGTGGAAATAAAGGATTTGGTTTTGGTCAATCTTCATTTGTGACTCTGAACTCCCTTCTTTCTTTTCCAAGTAAGTATTTACACAACTTGGCGAAACGTGCCAAGTTGGAGACAAAAATGATGAAAATCTTTTAAATGAGCCAAAAAAAATAGCCTTAAGTTAAGAGGCTGTTGCAACAATGGACGTTTGAAACCTGGGTGAGAAGCGGCTGTTGGGTAATCTACAGCGTGCCGATCACAACTGCTTCAAACAGGGCAACTGTCTGGAGTCTCATCCTTGCAGGCTTTTTTTTTTTTTTTTACTTTTAAACAAAAAATTCCAGAGAGATCCACTGCAGAAGTTTTGTTGTGTGGCAGGTTTTTTTTCCCTGAGGTTTTCAACTGCTCCATTACAGTTTTTGGTGCTTTGGAGGTGAGGGAACGGTACCTCTGTAGTTGGGGGGTGCGTGGCTGGCTGTGGCTATGGGTGCTACTGGCAGAGGAATTTGGGGTGGGGACAGGAGGGAGTGGGGGAGCCCCTGAGGTACCTCTGGAATGGGGTTCTGTAGACCATAAATGCCCATACTGGAAGTACCTGATTCCTTTAGAAACCAAGTGCGAAGAGTAGCCTGGTCCATCGAAATCTGGAAATGGCTGTGACGTGGTGAGGGGTTTTGGGTGTCCCCAGAGTGTGGGTTCCTGCTGTGAGACCCAGTACTAAGAGGCTTTAAGAGACTTGAGGCTCCAGTGAGCAGTTTTTTCCCAAATCGAGCTGTTTTAGCAGCATTTGGGATCAGATGAAGGGGGAGATGGTGTTGCTGGTTGTGATAGCTGTGATTTGAGCTGCGGGTTTTTCTGCAGACCAGCGCGGTGCAGGTCTGTGAACTGCCAGCTGTGGTGGCCCTGGCATCAGATTGTCACTTGGTACTGGCGGATGACACAAATGGCCATTAGAAAGATGGGGTGAAGCCATGAAGCCTTTGAAAGTGTTCTTTTGTTTTCAAAGGGCGTTTATTGCCCTAGTACAAAAATATTAAAAATAATGTTTATTCCTGAGTTCTTTTTCTCTAGAAGAAAATTTGTTCTTTCTGTTTAAATTGCCATAGAGCGAGACCTGGACAGGCTGGAGAGTTGTGCAGAGAGGAACCTGATGAACTTCAGGAAAGGCAAGTGTAGGGTGCTGCACCTGGGGAGAAATAACTCCCTGCACCAGGACAGCTTGGGGGCTGACCTGCTGGAGAGCAGCTCTGAGGAGAAAGACCTGGGAGTCCTGGCAGGCAACAGGATGACCATGAGCCAGCAATGTGCCCTTGTGGCCAAGAAGGCCAATGGCATCCTGGGGGGCATCAAGAAGAGCGTGGTCAGCAGGTCGAGGGAGGTCATCCTGCCCCTCTGCTCTGCCCTGGTGAGACCCCATCTGGTGTGTCCAGTTCTGGGCTTCCCAGTTCAAGAAGGACAGGGAACTGCTGGAGCGGGTACAGCGGAGGACTACGAAGATGATGAGGGGCCTGGAGCATCTCCCTTACGAGGAGAGGCTGAGGACTTGGGTCTTTGGAGAAGAGAAGGCTGAGGGGGGATCTGATCAATGCTTATAAATACTGGAAGGGTGGGTGTCAGGAGGACAGGGCTGGTCTTTTTTCAGTGGTGCCCAGGGATAGGACAAGAGGAAATGGGCACAAACTTGAATGTAAGAAGTTGCATCTAAACATGAGGAGGGACTTCTTTACTTTGAGGGTGGCAGAGCCCTGGAAGAGGCTGCCCGGGGAGGTGGTGGAGTCTCCATCTCTGGAGACATTCAAAACCTATCTGGACACGTTCCTGTGCAACCTGCTCTGGGTGGAGCTGCTTTGGCAGGGGGGTTGGACTAGATAGTCTTCAGAGGTCCCTTCTAATGCCATATCATTCTGTGTCACCTCTCCAGAAGATGCCTCCGTGGTGTAATCATGGTGAGCACCCCATCGCAGGCGTGTGCTGCCAGACTGGAAGCGGCGTTGGAACGGTGGAGATCCTCTGGAAGAATCTCAGCTGAATGCAGTGCCGCTGCTACACGGCTGATGGTTTTTGCCTGGTACCACTCCTATAGGTGGGTTTCAGTTCGTGTGGGTCACGATTAAGAGACTAGAATCTGGGGAACTGATTTTTAAAGTGAAAGGCTAGAACTTCAGGGTAGTGACAGAGGGAAGGGTTAAAAACACTGTCGAGTTGGAGGTTTCAGTCCTGGCTTCCTGCTGGCTTGTAGCAACAGGTTGGGCATCAGCAATACCCAGCGCACAAAATCCTTCCCTGGTATCTCCAGGTCACGGTGGTGACGTGTGTGTAAGACGTCCTTCCTCCAGCTGTGCCTCCCTGGCACGCTCGCCTGTTGCAGGGGGAGGTGGGTGCTTGTGGATCAGGCCAGCGGCTCTGCCTTTCTGAGCAGAACTCCTGCTTGTGGTGGGAATGAGGAGAGGCCTCGCTCTTTCCCGGGAGCGGGTCACAGCTGGAATGTCGAGAAACGCTTGTGCCCCCTCCACAAGCCCCACAAAAGAGGTCTCTGCAGAATCTCTCCTGATTCTCCAAGCCCAGTCCTCAGCTAGTGCAGGTCAGCAAGGTCCACCAAAATCATCGGTTGCTCCATGCTGGTGCTCTGCAGATGTGGCTTTGCAGGTCCAGGCTGCTGCTGTCTCTAGGATGTGACCAGAAGGTCTCTGTCGGAAGTACGTGTTGCACGGTGGTGGCTGCTCCCAGCTGTGATGTGGTGAAGTTTCACTTTGGGTGTAGCTAGTTTTCATTTTAAAGCAGACTTGATCTTCGTTGGAGGCTGCCGCCAAAAGGGATAACCTCTTTTTGTCCACCCCAAGTCCTAGCAATTAGCAAGACAGAGCTTTTCCCTCCAGTAGGGAAATAAATCCACCAAAAAAACCAGTTTTCCGTGGGATCAGTGAACCAATGATGTCATAGCAGAGCTATACGATGGTAGATTTGGGTTGAAGGTGGTGGGACTGTGCAGGGAGTGAAGGTGTTCTTGTCTGTGGTGGCCCATAGGTGCCTCAGGTTAAGTGTATTATAAAGTGGTGCCTTAATATTCAGACATGGAGGGGAGGCTTCTGGAAGCACTTGAAACCACCACTAACTATGGAATTCCTGGCACTGGGTTGCACTTCTCACCCTATTTTCACGTTCATGGTGCTGTTTCCATCTTGGGTCTTTACTTGGGGATTCCACCAGCTAATAAAAACAAGCGTTCGTTTTGTTAGCTCTTCGCTAGGGAAGGAAGAAGTCGGACTTAGAAGTTTCCTGAGTCTTTGAATTTACTGCTGCTGCTGTCTGGTTAAAAGTAACACGTACATCTTCAAAAGGCAACTCGGTGTTTAGATCCGATCTGCTCCAAGCTTCAAAGAGACTCCTGGCACCTGGAAAGGAAACGGTGAGCGTTGGGTGATTTCCCTCACTTCATACTATAAGGTCTCTCTTATTAAAAACCCTCAGCGTGGATGCTGCAACTCAGGGAGGTGGAAGCTCTGGTGGCCGGTCCCTTCGCTTTGGCTTTACAAACCTCTGTCCTCCCTCCAGGAGCTGCCATCGGGGCCTTCACCAGCAGCTTCTCTCCATCCAGCACAATGGGAGCTTCTCGGCTTAATGGCTTTGCTTGGGGCAGCATCACAAGCAGATGAAAGGAGCTCAGCAACTTCAGCTGGGGCTTGAGATCTTGATTGCTGTTGAGTGTATAAGAAGTAAAATTGCCCTGTTTTATCAAATGAGAGCCTAAAAATCGTCATTGGAGGCCAGGACCTCACTCAGCTGGATGTGGTAGATGTGCTCCTCAGAGCGCACAGATTGGGCGTGTAGCGAGGCAATGACTAAAGATAAAGGAAAAACAATTTTAAGGGGTTGCAACAGCCATAATAATGTGCTGAAGGCTTTTTATGTCCTCTTGCTGTGGTAGCGGCTGCCCCAGGAGGTGTAACTGTGGTGCAATGCTCCCAACGAGGGCAGCTTTTTAAGCAGGGTGTAGCTCCCTCCCTGGGCTCGCCTGCAGCAGGCATTGCCATCAGGCTGTCATTCCTTCCCCCCAAAACCTTCCATATTCCTTGGGCTGAAATGCTCCTTGGAAGATCCCAATCTCCACCCGAGTCAAACAGCCAGGTTGATTTGTTGCTGGCCAGATGTGCCACAGAGTTAAAGAAGTTCAATATATTCATCAGTGACCTGGACGAGGGGACAGAGTGTATCCTCAGCAAGTTTGCTGATGATACCAAACTGGGAGGGGTGGCTGACACCCCGGAGGGCTGTGCTGCCATCCAGCGAGACTTGGACAGGCTGGAGGGCTGGGCAAGGAAGAACCTCATGAGGTTCAACAGGGAAAAGTGTAAGGTCCTGCACCTGGGGAAGAAAAATCTCAGGCACCAGTACAGGTTAGGGGTGGACCTGCTGGAGGCAACTTCTGAAGAGAAAGACCTAGGGGTCCTGGTGGACAGCAAAATGACAATGAGCAAGCAGTGTGCTCTTGTGGCCAGGAAGGCCAACGGAATCTTGGGCTGCATAGGGAAGAGTGTGGCCAGCAGGTCAAGGGAGGTCATTCTCCCCCTCTACTCTGCACTGGTGAGGCCACAACTGGAATACTGCGGCCAGTTCTGGGCTCCCCAGTTCAAGAGGGACAGGGAACTACTGGAAAGAGTCCAGCGAAGGACAACAAAGATGATTCAAGGATTGGAGCATCTCCCTTATGAGGAAAGACTGAGAGAGCTGGGACTCTTTAGTCTGGAGAAGAGAAGGCTGAGGGGAGACCTTATCAATGCTTACAAGTATCTCAAGGGAGGGTTGAAGGAGGAGGGAGCCAGATTCTTTTCAGAGGTTCCCAGTGAGAGGACGAGGGGCAACAGGCACAAGTTGGAATATAAGAGGTTCCACTCAAATATGAGGAAAAACTTCTTCACAGTGCCTGCACTGTGACAGAGCCCTGGAACAGGCTGCCCAGGGAGGTTGTGGAGTCCCCTTCTTTGGAGATTTTCAAGACCCGCCTGGATGCAGTCCTGAGTAACATGCTCTGACAAGCTCTAGGCAATCCTGCTTCAGCAGGGGAGTTGGACTAGATGATCTCTATGGTCCCTTCCAACTCTAAAAATTCAGTGAAATTCAGTGAAAGTTGATTTATAACTCTAATAAATAACTCTTAGCATGCGGGTGTATTCCAGTTGTGCAAGTTCTGAACCTCGATGTTTGAGAAGAAGAGGTATCACTGAGAAGTAGTTAACGTAGCGATCCGTAACGAAGCTGTCCCTTCGTTTGAGGGCTGCTACAGGGTAGTAATAAAGATCACAGCAGTTCTGGGCTCCCAGTGAAACCAGTGAACAGAAATGACAAGGGGAGATGGAACAAAAGTAGCTGACCCACCAATTAAGTCTTCCAAACTGTGGCAGCTATTTTCTTCTCAAACTAATTACTCTGACAGAGCCTCGGAGTCTGTTGCTGAGGATTGACTCCTTGGCATTCAGTAACGCCACTGAACCGTGAGGATGTGGAACAGAAAACCCAGAAGTAGAGACAATAAAAAGCAGTTCGAAAACAATGCTCTTCAAAGCCTTATCTGTGAAATGCTCTTTGCGCGCTTAAATTGCAGCTTAAGTCTTTTGAAGTGGTTGGAGCTACTGGGACTGCTTATGTGCTTCACAAGCTGCTGGCGTTGTCTATGTTTCTCATTTTGAAGACCATCATCTTGCTGCCACGGAGGTGTCAGAGTCTGTCTCCTGACTTGGATTTGGTGAGGAGCTCTTCTGGGGATGCTGACCAGGACATCACTTCCTTCCCCAGTATGGACCAGCACCGGGGTATCTCCACAGCTTCCTTAGAGCTGTTCTGGTTGACATCCATCAAGGACACAGCACCCCAGCACTCAGGTGATGCTGCTTTTAAATTCAGTAAAATTCTGGAACTCCTTAACATTTTTCAGAGGAAAAAAAGAAAAAAATCTTTGATATCTTGTGTTAGGAGCCCAAGAAACAGAGGTTCACCCACTCGTTGTCAGTAAAACAGAGGGAATGGTTCTTCCTGTTGTGATGAGTGTCAGGGAAATCCAACACATGTTAAAACATGTGCTTCTAAGTTGGATGCTTCCTGGGATGGCCACGCAAATCCATCGTGATGGGGTGGGTCCAGGATGAAGTCTGGATCAGCCAGGCCCATGGCTGGGCGCAGGGGTGACCATGAGGGTACAAGCTCCACAAGGGTCCCAGCTGAAGTGTCAAGGTGAGGAGGCCCTGGACTGGGCTTGCTTCTCCCGGCTCTTTCTCATGCTGCTCCTTCCACATCGCTCAGCTCTGAGGTCACTCAGCTGGACCATATTGGAACTGACCTTGAGCACCTTCTAGGTGGGACAAGAGGTTGCAGAGCCTGTTCCTGCTCCCAGGACCCTGACATCTTCTGAGGCTGGAGCTGGAGAGTGCTGTTTTTTTCCCACTGCAAACCTTGTCTCATTACCGTGGCGTTAGATGCATTTTTCTGCACAGTATTTTCTTTCTCAAGGTGTGAAGAGATGATGCGAAGGAGAACTCTTGGTCTGTGAGCCTGGGGTCATAGGCACTTCAGCCATACATTGCAGATAAGGGAAGTATCAGCACGAGGAACTCCTCAATGGGAGCTTTGTGGGGGTGTTGTATTATTCTCTCTGGGTTTTTGCTTGATGCTGATTTTTATACCTACCTGTTATTAATAAAACCCAGCTCACAGCCCTGACGTCAATGGAGCTTGGCTTTGCATCTGTGCAATTAAGGTAGACATCTGGCATCTTTAAAAGAAACATGAGGAAAGCATCTTTCCCCAGGAGAATCCCATCCCTGTTGCCAGGGAAATGTTAATAAATTATTGATTGCTTAATAATCACTCTTACGGACAAAGTTACAGGTATATAGATTGTGAACAGAGAAGTTCACATAGGAGAAGACTAAATAAAGAAGGAAAAGAATAAATAGAGACTAAGGTTTTTTTTTCACATGGTGTCTGAAGCTGGGAAACCTGGATTTAAAGGCTTCCATCTCCTGCCTCCGTTGTTCCTTCAGCCTGCGCTCATGTTCTCCATCATGAGCCAGAGGAGCCAGTGATCCCAGTTGGATGGGCTGTGGGGCTCGAGGTGGTTATGGTCGGTGGGCAAGCACGCACCGGGGGAGAGGGGAAGCAAGAGCACAGCTGCAACGACAGGAAAACACTGCGCTGTGCCGGAAAGTCTCTCTTAGATTCCCATTTTATCATCTGACATTGAATTTAAATTTGCATTCTCTGTGCCTTTTCCCGGAACAGGTTGGCTAGATTTGAGTTTCCATTCATTCTACTGAGACACTCCTCCGTAAGATCCAGGATGCAGAAGGGGCAAGTTTAAGGAAAGTCATTGACTGTCAATGGACTTTTCACAAAATCAGAAGGACCAGCTTAAATGAGATTAATGATGTCAGCCAGGTCCGTGGGGTCAGACCAAGGTGGTAACTGCATCCACTCAAGCTGCTGTCAGGAGCAAACCATCTCCAGAAGAGTGAAGTTCCTGCTTGGGTGGACAGAAAAAGGGAAAGGAAACCTTTCTGTAAGGGAATGGATGCTGCCCAGCAGGGGTCACTGAAGAACATCACCTTCACCTTGCAGCCAAATGGAGGAGCCAGTTTTTAGCAAGTAGCGTGACTTGCTGAAGTCAGGAGCCCAGAGGTGGAAAAAACACCATAAAAACATGTAGGCAGAACTATTCTCTGTGTGCTCCTCACGCTGACTAAAAATAAAGGGGATGGAGGGTGGTGAGTCCACCTAGCCAGCTCCTGGGCAATCCTGATGCTGGAAGAGAGAAGCAATGCATTTGCCTTGGGCAAAACAAGTGCTGTAGGAAGAAAGAGGTGCTCATGGAGCCCCTCTGAGCTCCTCGGGCAGCCTCTCCCCACTAACCAGTCCTGGTGAACCTCGTCACTTGCACGGACCTGGAGATGAGGTTTGGATGCCCGTGTGAAAGGGTTGCTCAGGACCGGTCCCTTGGAGAAGGCAGGAGTGTGTGGGATGGGAGGGAGGCCACCACGGGCACGGCTGGATGCATCCTGGTCCAGATCAGTGAGGGGGGACCCAGGAGGTGAAGGTGGCCATGGTCCATGGGTGGTGGAAGAGTAAGAGGCGGCCGGTGAGGCCTTCCTGTTTGGTAACTCCCACAGACTTGTCCCAGGCAAAGGGGTGGTTTTATCTGAATCATCGAGGGGGAACTGAGTGTTCCTGGTGGGAGGAGAAGTGGGAGAGCAGGTACCTGTCTGTCTTGCGAGCCTCTTCTGGGGGCGTTCGGTGATGTGCGCCGGGGAGCTGCGGTGCTTCACGAGCACAAGGCACTAACTGCAGCTTCTTTTCTTTTTTTTTTTTTTTTAACGTAGTCTTTTATGATATTGTCACTGCCTTTGTTCCTTTTTTTTTTTTTTTTTTTTCCTTTTTTTTCCCCAGCCCTGGGAGGTGGGACTGGGAGGCAGAGAGCAGCAGGAGCCCTATCCCTGATACCAGAAAACCTGTTCTGCAGGAAAACCTGCCGATGGGGACACGGGATGGAAGGAGCGGCCACACTCATGACCCAACCTGCCCCGCACAGAGCAGGCCAGGAGGGTGATGGGGGGGATGACAGGCACCTTCCTCTCTCCTCCCCGTTCCCAGGAACCCGCTTTCAGCCCTGGATCAAGGAAGCCTGACTTGGGCCTGACTTGGGAATCCGTGAGGAGCTGCTGCAGGGCACCCCTCCTCATGGATTACTCTGCCTTTCCTACTCCACGGGGCTTGAACTGCTTTGGTGGCAAACAGTCTCCGCCGTGGTCCAGAGCTGGTCAGTGGGGGGGGGGGGGGATTTTGGTGTGCGTAATGTAGCTGCTGGAAGGTGGACACCACCAAGAGGTCCGTGCCCTGTAGAGGTACCCAGGTATCTCCTGGTACCCAGGAGAAGCCACCAGCGCTGAGAATTTTCCATGACCCGGTTTTCCTCCCTAAATTTCCTTTCTTCACAGTAGCAGAGACCCATATCCCACCAATGTCCCATAGGCACAGGGGAACCTGGCCGGGTCTCTCTGTCGGGACTGATGATGTTCCCTCAAAGCCAGCCTGAAGCTTCTCCAACGCGAGGTGGGACAAAGCCCAGGCAGGTGGGCGGTGGGAAGGGAGCGGGGACAGATTTTTTTGACCCGCGCCCAGCCCGGGTGTCACCTGCGTCCCCGAGCAGGGACCCGGCACCGGGACACGGCCCGGCACCGCCCGCCGCGCTCAGCCCCCCGTGGCCGCCAGGGGGCGCCCGTGCGCCGGCGGCAC
>QJSC01010317.1:1995215-2021674 GCA_003697955.1 Calidris pygmaea
AAAAGAAAAATACAAAAAGAAAAAGAAAATTATGAAAAAAAGAAAAATAAAACAAAGAAAAAGAAAAATGTGGAAAAAAGAAAAAAGAAAAAAAAGAAAAAGAAAAATGTGGGAAAAAGGAAAAATAAAAAAAAGAAAAATATATTAAAACAAAAACAAAAAACAAGACAGGAGAAAAAAAGAAAACGAAGGAAAAAACACCCCAAAATCCCTCCCCTCCCTCCAATTTTCCCACTTTCTGGCTACGGATCTACCCAGACTGGTCTCCTCTCTCCCAGCACCCCCTGAGCTCGCATCTCCTTCCACAAGTTTTGGGGCAATAAGCGCACGTATCTCTGTGCAATAGGACAACAGGAGATGGCCTCAGGTTGCAGCAGGGGAGGTTCAGGTTGGATATTAAGAAAAAATGTTTACACTGAAAGGATTATTAAACATTGGAATGGGCTGCCCAGGGAAGTGGCTGAGGCACCATCCCTGGAGGTATTTAAACACGAGGAGCTTTGGGACAGGGAGGTGGCACAGTGGCTGCCTTGTCCCCCTTCACCCTGGGATGGCCAGGGCATCGCAGTGTGGGGAGATGCCTCTCCAGAAGGTAATGGTGGGGAGCCAAGCGATGGGGCAGGCAGTGGGTGAAGGTAAGGGTGGTGGAAATAACCCCCTCCCAAAACTACTATCCAGAAAGCGTTCAAGAGAGAGGACGAGCTACAGCCGCCTCTCCAACACACAGAGTCTGTAAATCAGGAGGTGTGTTCTTCCAGAAGGTGTGTGGTATATCCACCTTACACCCAGGGAGGACTCGCCTGCTGATACCCTCCAGCCTGTGTCAAGCAGGATGGTCTTAAATCCTTGGAGCGTGTGATCTCAGTTCACGTGCCCCGAGGGCAAAATGGTGCCCTTTATGTTGGAGGGTATATTCAGGCCATAGGTAGCCTGCTTACCCTTGGCAGCGCTTTTGCCTGCAGGAACAACGACAACATCTCCACGCGCAGCAGAGCGAACGCTGAACAGAGCCAGGAGCTGCATCTTCTCTGCAGCTCCTGACTCTGTTTCCAGGTAACGTGTCTCACGAACGAGCCATTTCACCAGCTCTGCTTGCCCGAATGCCACGTGCAGGGCAATTCTGCGTACACGGCTGGGTGCTGCTTTGCCCACGTGGGCGCTTGCCCCACGCTGCTGCTGGTCTTAGAATCATAGAATCGTCTAGGTTGGAAGGGACCTTAAAGATCATCTAGTCCAAACATCAACCTAACTCTGACAAAAAAATAAATAAGAAATAAGCAATAAAAAAAAAATAATCACTAAACCATATTCCTGAGGACCATGTCAACCCGTCTTTTGAACACCTCCAGGGATGGTGCCTCAACCACTTCCCTGGGCAGCCCATTCCAATGCTGGATAACCCTTTCCATGAAGAATTTTTTCCTAATATCCAATCTAAACCTCCCCTGGAGCAACCTGAGGCCATTTCCCCTTGTCCTGTCACCTGTGACTTGGGAGACGAGACTGACCCCCGCTTCTCTACGCCCCCCCTTCAGGTAGTTGGAGGTTGGAGGTATCTTGGAGGCTCCACCTTCCTCCTCCAGCATGGGATGTGGTGGTGGTGGTGCCAGGAGGAAGACGGTCCCCTCTCCTGCACCAGTGACCCACCACAGCACCCTGCTGTCCCACAGTCCCTGCTCCAGCTGTGTTCCTGGTACCTGGGATGCTGGTATGAAACACTTCCAAAGAGCTGTCTCAGCATGAGAGGTACCCACAGCCGCAGGGAACTGCGGAGAAAAGACAACTAATGGCCTGGCAATGCCACCCAGTTCCTCCCTAGCCATCCAAGGGGATGAATCTGAGCATCTGTGCTTTTGCCCACTCTCCTGTGATGTTATTTTTCTGCGATCACGTTGCACACAGCAAAACTTAAATGAAAAGCACAATGGCAAGAGCATCAGCCACGCAGGAGAGAGCTCCCTACACAGTCCCACCCGAAGCTGCTCCTGGACAGCAGGGTTGAGCATCTTGGCTTTGTGAGACGAGGTGGGACGGTCTGATGGAGGCTGAGTCGTCTGCCTGTGCGGAGCGCTGAGGGCACCGGCTGCTCTGCCACCCCCTTGGGTCTGGCAGATACCGGTCCAAAATCTTGCCACCAGCATCTGGCTGCATCCGTGTAGCTCTGCCGGGCAAGGACAGGCACAGCATCCCGTGGGGAGAGGGGAATCCATGCCTCCAGCATCTCCCTCTTGCCTAGGAACCAAAGGGGTGCTCCTCAACATGGTGGTTTCACAGTGTGTTGTAGCTCCTGAGCATCAAGCGTCTCTACACACAGTGAGCAAGGAGAAGATCCTCATGGAGAAAAAGGAAAATTTCTGGGTGATGCCTTCTCTTGGAAATGAAAAAAAACTATGGCAGGGGGATTGGAACTAGATGAGCTTTAAGGTCCCTTCCAACTCCAACCATTCTCTGATTCTCTGCTTCTATATCATTTTTCATTAGAAGTGAAGACAGTGGGGGTTGGGGTTTTTTTGAAAGATTTTTCTTTTTCCCTATATCTTCCTAACTTCTTCAAACATAAGTGTCACCTGCATCTTCTGGAAGGGCTTCTGGGTCACTGCCAGACAAGTGAATTTATGGCCTTGCAGGTGTCAGAGAAGGAAAAACCTGATTGTCTGACTCAGGTTTGGGCAACTTTAATGTATTTGAGCTCCTCTCACTCGATACTTGTGAGATGAGACGCCTGGGGAAAGGCTGCCTGGCCCCAGGTCTCTCCATGAGGTGGGACCAGTTGGACATCAAAGTGAAAAAGAAGGGCAAGTCATCATCCTGGGCCTGGGTTCCGGGTGCGGGGGACAGCATGAACGCAGTGCCACTCGTGTCACCCACAGCAGGACAGGGTGGCTCCGGAAGGGTCCCTGGAACCCCCTTCCCTGTGCTCTAGGGCTCTCCCACCCCAGGAGGGGTCAGCTCAGATCCTGCAAACCCCCACGTTTCTAAGAAGTGGGATTTTTTTTCCCCCAAAGGGAAACACTCATCACAGTGATGAGTGCTGGGTCTCTGCGTCCCTGTTTTCTTGTTTGGCTTTGAAACATTAAACCCAGGTCAGGGCATTAAACCACCCCTTGTTCAGGCGTTCCCTGGCAGGTATTTTCTCCGTGCTGGGCTGCTGATGGAGACGGCAGGTTTCCCCCTCCCCGCTCTCCTCCCACCTCCCCAGTCTTTGATCCCAGCAGCTCTGGAAACCAAGCTTTGAAACCACAGTGATTTCATAGATGTGTTGATTAGGAAATGAAATTCCAAGAAGCAAATGACAACCCGGCTGCACCGCTTGGCTCCGTCAGGCTGGAGCTCCCCACCAGGAAATGTATTCTCATATTTTTTTGACACATCCAGGGTGTTGTATTATTAATAAAAAATGCAGACAGAACTTCTTAAGAGAAAATGACTTCCAAAGAAAATGCTTTTTTTCATTTTTTTTTTTTTTCAGTTTTTCCTGTGAATCTGTCATCTTGCTTGAAGACAGCTCGGTCCTTTCTCTGTTTTGCAGAGAGAAAACAAGGCGTACGTTCACCCCAGAGCAGGGACAAACTCCTGGGCACAAAGAAAGACCCTAGAGATTTGTCTCCCCTGGCAGGATGCTCATCAAGGTTTCCAGTTTCATAGGAAAATGGATTTAATGGAGGCTGGAGAGAGGGCTGGGGACCGTCATGGTTAATTCTACAGAAAAATAACCCCATCGCTGCAGTCCTGTGAGGACTGGGTTGTGTCTACTCCATCCAGCTGGGATGGGGAGAGGACCAGCTGATGTGGCTGCCTCCACAGCAGCCGTGATGCCACACAGCCATTCCAAGGAAGACTTCCTTATTCAAACCCCTCAAAACCCAGCTCTGAAAAACAATCTTTTCCCCCTTCCCGTCTGTATTAATAGCATTGTGCTTTTTTTGAGTGCTCCTGACACTACTCTGAGCATATCAGCCCAGGGTGGGAGGGTGTTTTGGGGCTGATTCTCCTCACTTTTTGCAGGCATTGCCCTCAGCAGGGGATGAGCTTGGGCAGCTTTGCACTCCAAGCCTAGGATAAGTGGGATGCTGGGTCCACCCTGCCTGGTTAGTCCCCAACCACAGCGGCTGGGACCTGCCAGCCCTCACTGGGACCACACTCCGGCCCACAGCAGGGAGAAAAAAATACAGAGGTAGGTTCCCATTTGTGGAAACTGCCATTTCTTTGGAGTCTTGATGTCTCTGAAGACAGCTGTGGGGTGGCTTAGGCTCCTCTCGTTCACCCATGGGTGTGTTGATCCCTTGGGAATCAGACCCCAGGGAGCCCGACCCCTCAATGTGGCTCTGACAGAGCTCTTGACAGCCCGGCCAGCTCAGAGCCACTGCACCCAGCAGAGCCCTGGCCTGCTTTGTGGGCACCCACCTGTGCAAAGAAGCAACCTCAGAAAAGTTCAGGTGGTGGATGCGGACAAGGTGGGCTCAGGAACTTAGAGGAGAGGCTGGGGATCGGGTAGGATCCGTCAGCTTTCAATACTGGCCACCAAGGGGACAGCAGGGGCTGAGCTGGTTTGGTTTCAGAGGTTTGAGGAGCTCCTTGATGCTGGTGGGAGGGGGAAAACTGTGTCTGTGTGGAGCAGCCATGTATCCATGGGGTACCCAGCACAACCATGGGGCTGGGTGATGGTTCAGACCCACCAGAGGGTCACAGCTGCAGCAGCAGGTGGGACTTTGGGGGGGGGGTATCACGTTTTGCTTTGCCTCCTGTTTAAAGTATAATGGAAGGTTTTCAAAGAAGGCTTGAAAGGAAGATGAGGAGACATCCACAGAACCTTTCTGCAAGGTAGAAATACCTCTGTAGGAGGGAGGAAGACGATTTGCTGGGAAACATGGCAAGTATCCGGCAAAGGAGAGACCAGTCTCTGGTTGACCCCACAGTTTTGATGTAAAGAAGCTGTAAAGGGCCTTCCAGGAAAATACAGATCATTTTTTCCTGGATGCAGTGAGGAAAGAAGAGCTAGGGAAGCTGTGCAAAGTGAACCTGTCAAAGCAACAAGCCAGGAAAAGAAGCTTTGCAGAAGTGCTTTGAATGAGTGCACGTGCTGTGACAGGGGATGTATCAGAGCCAGAGAGGTCAAAGTATATAAATGAGAGAAAATGCTGCCCTAGAGGTGAAGGACTTTATCCTACTCTTCTTTAGCTTGGATATTCAGAAAGGGTCTGATCTGCAAACACTGAGCAGAGGTGGACAACAGACCTGGAGATCATCTTCCCCACCAGCACAGAAAGGGTAAAAACATTTCTCTCTCAATGGGTTGCCTCCCTTCCCTTGGTGCTGCCTAAAAATCACTCCCAGAATTAAAAGCAGGGATCAGCCCATACACCCATAGCTTGTTCTGCACAAGGCATCCCGTCGGGAAGGGAGTTTTTCTGGTGGAGGAAGCTGCAGGAAACCCGTTTTGTGCTCCCCAGCGCTCGTGCTGCAACAGGTCTCCTCCCTCCCCCCCCTCCCTCCCTGGTGGCATCCCCAAAGTGCCAGAGGCTCATTCTCCCTGCAGCGTGGGGAACGGAGGCAGACGTGGGACAGGAGGTGGGAACGGGGAGTGGGCAAGGGGTAGGAGATGGCCGAGCAACCCCAACCCTGACTGCCTTCCCCGGAGGCTGCTCCGCTCCCTCCAGCCGGCTGCTCTCACCCATCCCATCCCCATCTCCACCCCCATCCCCATCCCCACCCCTGCAAAGAGCAGCTTGAAGGTGACATCTTTGACACCTCCATCTCTCTCTCTGCTACGTCGCGGCTTTTCATCTCTGGCAGCTAATAGAAGAGCGCTGGGGGAAGGGACCATCTGCCAAAGCAGCTCATCTAAGGCACCTCCTTACTAATAACATTATGTACCCTCCTGGCAAGAGAAAGGTTTTGATGGGTGGTTACAGCAGCCACCAGAATGTCCCCTCTCGCCGTGCTGTCGGTGATGCTTTGGCCTCTGCGCTGGTGGCAGGAGGCGGCTCTGTGATGGGACAGGGGACAAAGGCCCCTCTGTTTGGAGTGATACCACAAAAAAAAAAAAGCACAGGCTGGTGGCAGCCAGGAGCACGTGCTTCTGCCAAAAGTCCAGTTACAGGAGTGCTCGGGGTAAGTAGCTGCTACGGAGTGTGATGGTGCTGGAACACAGGCAGGGGTTGAATTAATCTGCAGAAAGAGCCGCCTTCCTTCACGCTGCTGCCTGGAAGTAAGGACTGAATCAGGGCAGCCTGGGGGAATTAGGGAGCATGGAGCTCACAGGCTCAGTTCAGCTGCAGGGAATTTTGCTCCCCTCCTTCCACTGTTTGTAGCTCGGAGGAGCTCTGGTGCTGTCCTCGTTAACGATGTGTCCCAACAACAGGTGATCCTACGCACTCAACGCCGGTGTCAGGCAGCAGCACCGAGGTGATGGACCCACCATTGGAGGGGAGGTGGTGTCCTGGCATCCTGACCCTCTTCCAGAGGAGGGGAGGACCTCAAGGGAGGATGAGAAGCTGAGCTGCCAGGTGATGCTGGCAGCTCTCCAGGTCCTCTCTGTCCCCCACTGCTCCCTCCAGGAGCCAGAGTACATCCTATCACAGACGTGATTTGAAATGGAACTGGCATGCAGGATCTGGCTGCAGGGAGGTGGCAGCGGCAGGAGATTGTGCCCATGGGGGCTTGGGAGGCCCTGCAGAGCACTGGTGGATGCTCTGTCATGGTGCTACCCACCAGGGGTTGGCCCCACGAGCATCCAAACCCTCTCCCTGCCTTTTGCTGGCCAACCTGACAGGCAGCCCAGTAGGTGGAAAAGGTGAACTGGTGGCCCCGTCCACCTCTCAGTGCGTGGAAAAACATTCCTTCTGCATTTATTTTTTTCTGAAATACATGGGGGTGCTAAATATGCAGGTGGTCTTCTCCGGAGGTCTGAGCCTTGTGAGGAGGTTGCTCTGGTGAGCAGTGGCTGGAAGGTGTTGCTGGCAGGAGCTGGGGACCAGCCTGCAGAGGGGAGAGGCAGGCTCACCAGGCTTGCTTTCCAGCTGGGGGGTTCCACATCTGCTCCTGCCCTCTTCCTCCTGGATAAAACGGAGAATAAAACTCAAGAGGTAGCTGAATCACTAGTGGGTGTAAAGCCAGGGAGATCTGAACCAGACCTGCTCTCTCGCATTTGGGGAAATTAACTCCAGGTAGGATTTTCAGAGGAGAATGAACCAAAGAGGCATTCGGATCTCCTGAGCTTTTGATGGGAGTTGCTCCCATTTCATAACTTCTACATAACTTCTACGTTTGGGATTCCTGAAACCCCCCATTGGCAGTGGATGCTCCCACCCGCGCGCGCCTGAAGCTCTCTGGGGACCCAGACCCACTAGACCCACTATTACAGAGGGTTTTCTGGGGACTGTCCCCTTCTCTACCCCCGCTGCCCCTACCCGACTCACTGGGCAGAGACACAGGCAGGCACATGTTTCAGTGTGTGTCTCTTTTTTAATGCATTTATTTTTAGCTTGTTTTTGTGGCCGGTAGAGGATTCCACAGGAAATCCTGCAGCCATGGGATCATGAAAAGCTCAGGTTCCCGATTGTGTTACATACGTTAACAGAGATGTGATCTATACGGGTGTTGGTTGGTTGGTTTGTTTTTTTTTTTTTTTTAAAAAAAAAAAAGCAGCTATAAATACTTTCTCCAGCTGCACCAATATCCCCTCGTCCCTCTTCCCTCCACAGCACCTGTTGATGCTCGTGTACCCGGTTAAGATGAGCTGTTTCACGGGGAAGGGGAGCCCCGGCTCCGCAGCCATCCTGCCCTGCTCTGTGGCTCCCGTTTCGGGAGGCCACCGGGGCTGTCACCAAAGGGCCAGCTCCACCCATGGGTTTCCTTGGCCCCAACAAGCAGCTCCCTAGGGGTCAGAGACCCGCGATCTGGTCCCACGTGATGTGGTGGCACCTTGCCATCAGAGCCCCAGGGCAAGGGCAGCCCCAGTCTCCCGGCCTGGCAGTACCACCACTGCGCTGAGGTTGTCAGTTCTCAGCCCGGCTTCCTTCCTGAGCTCAGGCTGGCGCAGGGGTGCTCGGGGGCTGATGTGTGCGTGCGGGTTTTGTTTTGCATCCATGGGGTGTACCACCAAGCACATCATTTCCCTCCAGCTGTGGAAGCAGCTGGCTCTTTTGCAGGATCCCTCCAGGCTCGCCGGAGTGAGAACACAGGGTTCACCTGTGTAGACTGTGGAGAAATGTGGTCTATTCAGCTTGGGTTCGTGGCATCCAAGCATGGAGGAGACGTTTGGGTTCTTCTGCCTAGAAGATGAGGGACTTCTCACCCCTAAGAGACGGCTTTTGATCTCCTCACGAGCAAATGAGCATTATGAGAAGGTGGTGCACAGGGTGCCCCAGCCTGAGCTAGCGTGCCCTTGGAGGAAACATTTCCCAGGAATCTGTCCTATTGGTTATGTGATTTGTGCAGCTTCTGAGCTCAATCCCAAAACCCTCTTCCATGTAGAGAAAACCCCGGTGAGGTGAGAGGGAGCTGTGCCGGGGGCCAGTCCCTGCTTCCCTGTAAAGATGCCAGCTCCGTGCTGGCATCTGTGGTGGACACTGCTGGTCAAAGTCCAGCTCGGAGCTGTGCCCCTGGTTTTCCCAGCCCCACGTGTTGTCATTCCTGGCTGCTGGTGAGTCAGTCGTGCTGGCTGCCTCCACAGCAGCTGTGCTCTGCTGCTCTGCAGAAAGCTCAGCCATCTGGGGGAGCCCATAATATAGCGGTTGCAGACGGTGTTCCCCTTCCGTGCTGGGAGAGAGCCAAGACTTTCTTAAAGGTTTGTTTATGCAGAAATTATCCAATTCATAAAGAGAGATTCCTTCATTTGCCACTTTCTCCCCTACAGAAGCAGCACCTTAGAATCATAGAATGGTTTGGGTTGGAAGGGACCTTAAAGATCATCAGTTCCAAACCCCCTGCTCTGGGCAGGGACACCTCCCACCACACCAGGTTGCTCAAAGCCCCATCCAGCCTGGCCTTGAACCCCTCCAGGGATGGGGCAGCCACAGCTTCTCTGGGCAACCTGTTCCAGTGTCTCACCACCCTCACAGGAAAGAATTTCTTCCTGGTATCTAATCTAAATCTCCCCTCTTTCCATTTAAAACCGTTACCCCTCATCCTATCGCTCCACTCCCTGATAAAGAGTCCCTCCCCATCTCTCCTGTAGCCCCCTTTAGGTGCTGGAAGGCTGCTATAAGGTCTCCCCAGAGCCTTCTCTTCTCCTGGCTGAAAAACTCCAACTGTCTCATAGGAGAGGTGCTCCAGCCCTCTGAGCATCTTTGTGGTCTCCTCTGGACCCCTTCCAACAGGTCCATGTCCTTCCTTGTCCTGCTTTCTTGTACCTCTCCCACCCCCCTGGGTGACTTGCTCCCATCCACTAACACAACTCAGCCTCAGCAGGGGCAGGACTTAGGCTTCCCACTCCCTGGGAGAGCTGGAATCACGATGCAAGTGGTTAAATTTCTGCTGGTGGAGACGTGTGACCAGCCTACCAAGGGCTGTTCAGACATCTCATGTCTCCTTAGCCCACCACCTCTGGATCAGGCTGCTGGTGGGAGCTGGCAAGTGTGGGATGGAGCTTGGGCTCCTGGTGGTCTGGGTGAATGCTATAACCCTTCCCACTCCTCTGGCTCTGAGTTTCCCAGGAGAGTCCATCCTGGAGCCAGGAGAGCTGCCTGATGAAAATCTAACTGAACCTGAACCGTGAAACATCGTGGCTTTCACCATTGAGCATTTGCTGGTGACAACTGGACTGTTTGACTGCATCATGAGGCTTGGGGGCTGATGCAGGAACTGGAAGACGCATTCAGTTCAAAGTTAAAGCAATTGGAAATTTACCCATCACTTGGAAATGCTTCTGACTCTTGCCTACAGTCTCTTAAACGACACCTCGGGGCGTGCCACGTTCCCAGGCTGGCAGCTGGGTTGGTGTCACATCCATCTTTGCCAGTGTGCAGGATTGACCACGAGTCAAGCAAAGCCCTTCTCCCAGGTAGACCCTGCTGAGATCCTGACGTGGGTCCTGTACACGGGGTTTCAGACAGGTGTTGTCAGCCGTGGGTCGTGTGCTGTTCCGTTGTTTCCATACCTCAGTAGCCCTGTCCGATTCTGCAGATGGAAAGGCAGGAATCCAAGGAAAGGCTCAGGATACCGTCATGGAGAAGAGCACAGAGGCAAAAGTGGGATTCTGCAGGCTCAGCTGATGGAGGAGAAGACAAAGCCCTGAGTCAGAAGCAGAGGACAGCGGGCTTGGAAGTAAACTCAGTCTGATTATGGAGATTTCAGATTCAGATCCAAAAGACCACAGTGAAGCCTGTCCTGGAGGAATTGTCACACACCATGGGATGCGTGAGTGCTGCCTGGTCCTCCAACTGCCCAGGGCCTCCTGGATCTGCAGAAGGTCTTGGCAGAGGGATGGAATGTAAGGAGGTGGGGGGGGAGGAGGGAAGGAACAGCAGTATTTGCTTTCTTCTGCCTCGCTCCTCCCAGGCTGTCGCTTTTGTCAGGGCTCCTGACAGCCCTTTCAGCTGAAGTGCACTCCAAAAATGTATGCGGGGTTTATATAAGACTCCGGTACCTTCGGTGAGTCACACGCCTTGTCCTAGCACGCCGTTCCCCACAGCCGTTGTGTAACCTCACCAGGAAAGCACGCCGGCCCCGGGGATGGGGAGCCGTGGCCCCAGGGGTCTCCCCTCCCAGGGAAAGGCAAACCCACCGAGGGACCACCCCATCCCTCTGGCACGCGGAGAGGATGGAGTCCTGCCACAGGGTTGATCCTGCCACAGGAGGGACTGGCGGGGAAAAGAAAAATGTAAGGTTCATTGGACTCGAAAGTTTGTGGTTGGCATCAAAACCTGTGGTTTTCCCCATCGTGTCGTTGTAGTGAAAGGTCTAGTAGTGTTTGCAATGAAAGGGCTCGTTGGTAAGAGGGCAGGAAAGGGGATATTGTCTTCCCTTGGCCAGGAAGCCTTCCTCCCACAGTGAAGGAACCTGAGTTTTCTCCCATTTAAGCAGGGAAACATCAGGATGGACTTTGCTGCCAGCAGTGGAGATACCAGCTGTCTCTCTGGCACGAAAGGAGGATCAGGTCATTGAGGAGCTCCTGGAGCTTGCAGCAGAAGGACGGGCAAGGTGAGAGCTTTCCAGCAGCCAGGGGTGCAGGCACCCATGGGCAGCAGCGTTGGGAGTGGGGGCGATACTCCCAGCAGCAAGATGGGGATGGAGCAGCCCGAGGATGTCAGGATGGATAAGCCCAGAGGGGCAAATGGCATGTGGCTCTGTCGGGGTGCGAGGGGCTGCGAAGGGGAGCGTCTGTGCCTGTGTACTGGGGAGGGACTCTGCCCCGGGCTCCTTGCAGCCAGCTCCTGGGGCAGCATCCCTAGTGCCACAGAGCACGGCAGGGGCCAGGGGAGCAGAGGGGACCTCGCACTGGCCTCATCTTACCTCCTCATTCACAGTTCACAACTGCTGGAAGGACACAAGCCACACCTGGGCAGCTGTACCTCGGCATTTTGTCCTGCTGTGGTTTGGTTTGTCACCCTGGGTTTCAATGCACGTGCCACAAACTGAGCTCAAGCGCCTCAGAGCTGCTGTAGACGTGGGGACATTGGAGGAAGGCTGAGCCTTGGCAAGTGGGCAGTAAACGGTCTGCTCCTCTGACCTAAACCTGCTGAGGAGGTTTGGACCTCATCCTGCCTTGCACTAGTGTCACTCAAAGAAATCAGAGGTACTGAAAGGCACACTCCAGGTTCGGGTGCTGCCTTGTGACTTCAGGGCCAGCTCATCCATTGGGACAAGTCAGGAGAGCTGCACGGAAGGCAGTCCAGATGAGCAGGTATTTTCCTGATGGTTTGCCAGTCCTTGATGCCTGTCCAGGGCTCCACACCTACCCCAACCTACCTTCTGGTGCAAAAGTGCTGGGTTTGAATCTTGTGAAGCGTTCGCAGCCTGGCTCATTAGCTGAAATTGAAAAATAAAGTTAATGAAACTCTTCTTGTTCAGCCAAGGATCTGGTTCCCAATGTTGAGTAGCTCTGCGACGGAGTGATAACATATTGGGACTTTTGGCTTCATGACTCCACTTTTAGACTAGTGTAAAATCACAGTAACGGAGGCATCAGACTCATTATTTATGATACAGTTATAAATTATACAATTTTGCCCCCTCAGTCCATAGCTAGAAATCACCACTTCCCACATGCGGCATATGCAATGCTTTATTTTTAAAAAATAACTTCCATCCTTCTAAAGAGTAAAGGCAGAGCAAAAAGATGAATTACTGTGACCTATTATTAAGTTATGAAATGCTTACAAACCCGCAAAACCATGCAAGCATTCAGCTTCCACGGGAAAGAGGACAACTGAACTGAATTTCAGAGCCAGAACCTTGCCTGGTGGAAAGCAGAAGACACTGTCTTCAGCAGAAGTGTCTGTTCCCAACTGCAGATCCAGTTCCCAGAAATGGCTCACCATGAAGCCCTGGTAATGTTGAGAGATGCTCATGAGAAGCAAGCCAGTTATCTCCCCAGATTAATAAGGCAGAAGGATCCACACGTTGTGTTTGAATGGCTACAATCACACGGCCACCACGAATTACGTCTGCAGGAACATGCCCTGCCTTTGCCAGCCATCCTCGTGGGCTGCTTGGGCACAGGATGTCTCCTCCGACTGGCAGTGCTGCCTGCTGTCAACACAGCCCAGCATTTCTTACTGTAAAACCTGTTTTGGTCACCTTTTCCCCAGGCTCGACCCACCCCGGGCTGGACTCGGCCCTGCTGGCAGCTGCCGTGCCAGGAGGTCTCAGTCAAGGGACTTTAGCAAGGATGAGGCTGGGGGGGTGACATTTTTTGTCCTCAACCTTTTGGAAAAGCTCTAGGATGAAGAGGTAAAGAGAAGAGACATGGGCACCCTGGAGACAGAGGGGGAAACCCTGAGACTGGAGTGGGATGGGCCAGGAGATGAAGTTGGGATAAGGAGCTTGGGGAGAGGAGGAGCTGGACCTCAGAGGACATGGGACAGAAGGAGGAAAGAGGAATCCCTTCTCCACCTTAGGACATGTCCCCTGCAATGCCTGGGATGAACAAAACATTCCTATCTGCGTTTCTCCTCCGTCATCAGTTGAAAACTTCTGGTCCTACGTCTCACGTCGGCTGACACATTGTGCATGGCAGCCTTCTCCTGTGACAAATGCTTTGTTAGCTCCTGTCAGGCTTCTGCCTCATGGCCTTGGACCTCTGGCTCTGCTGTCACCAACGCATGGTGGGCCATGCTGGGCATCTCCAGTTTGCTTCCCGTGAACCTGGAATGCCAATGCAGAGGCAAGCAGGAGTGCAAGTGACCTTCAGAAAGCTGGGGTTGAGCAGCTGGCCACTCCAGAGTTAGGAGACACCAAAGGAAGGCTGCCCCTGCATGTTTCTCATGTCACTGTTTCCTCAGGGGTCCCCACCCCGGCTCATCTCCATGCGTGAAATGGACAGGAGGAGATCAGCCTTCCAGCACCTAAAGGGGACCTACAGGAGAGATGGGGAGAGACTCTTTATCAGGGAGTGGAGCGATAGGACGAGGGGTAATGGTTTTAAACTGAAAGAGGGGAGATTTAGATTAGATTTTAGGAAGAAATTCTTTCCTGTGAGGGTGGTGAGACACTGGAACAGGTTGCCCAGAGAAGCTGTGGCTGCCCCGTCCCTGGAGGGGTTCAAGGCCAGGCTGGATGGGGCTTTGAGCAACCTGGTCTGGTGGGAGGTGTCCCTGCCCATGGCAGGGGGGGTTGGAACTAGGTGGTCTTTACGACCCCTTCCAACCCAAACCATTCTATGGTTCTATGAAAACGGACGGTTCCCACCTGCAGAGCAACAGATAAGTAAAAATCCTGCTCGGAGAGATACCTGAAGCAGCCCTGTGACAGCCCTGCAGCAGTTTAACTGCTGAGTTTAGGGGAAATTAGCCCACTCCATTGGGTTAAGGCGTTTATATTGCTCCTGGCAGAGATACCTGCTCTAACCCATCCAACCAACCAGCACGGCTCTGCGCCATTGGCCTATCCCAGCAAACAGCTCCGAGTTTTTTCCTTCTCCGTGCTGATTGCACGACATTCCCTTGGATTTCAACAGGCGGGAGTTTGGCAGTCCCCACTGGAGTCAGCTTTACAGGCTGCCTCCCCCTGGGGAGACACCTTCCACCCCCCGCCCCCCCAAAGCTCCCCAGCCTCGCCACCTCCGGAGGCAAAGCAAAGGGGGTTCCTCTCCCACGCGCAGCCCCGTGCCCCCAGAGCAGGTCCTGCACGCGGGGGGCTCTGGAGAGGCAGTGTGCACTCCCGTAATTAAAGCCTGGATCCTAACGGGCGAGTACAGAGAGGCCCCATGCCGGCTGATTTTCTTTGTAGCTTGAATAGCGTTTCTTTCATGTAGGTGGGTTGGGTTTTTTGGTTGGGTTTTTTTTTTGGCGTGTGCGTGTGAGAAACATAAATAGGACTGCATCTTTGATGCATTTTCTTGTGCCTTCCAGACCCAGAGCTCCTCTCCATCATTTGACGTCGTTCCTTGTTTTGAAAGACGCATTTACTAGCAAAAGATAGGAGGGTGTTTTCATTGCAGTGCATCATATTCACATCCATAAAATATTAAAAGCAACACAGCTGAACCCAAAAACAATGCAGTACTTTAGAAAATAGTATTAGTCTTTTCCCTAGGTGTTAGAGAACGTGATAAATCCTACCCTGTTGTACATTAGAGCCTCCATGGTCTCCCAAGGGGAGCGTGCATCACACTTAGAGATACCGGGAGGGTCTGTTATGAAGGGAGCAGAAGGTGGTTTGCTGTTATACATATGCACACACACAGGGATATAAATATATGTATGTGAGTATATAGATGCTTACACAGCAGTTGTCAGTGCTGCCGAGGTGGATTGGCTGTGTCTGCCCAAATCTGCCGAGGACAGAGTGCATTTCCCAAATCCTCTCCTGGTCTGTGCTGGGTCTGCCCGAACAAGTCCCGAGAGAGATCCTGGAGTCCAAGGACACAACGCCATGGAGGGAGCTACAGGACATGGCAGCATGTGGCAAACAAACACAGAGCAAACGTAGCCCTGTGGAAATGTTTTCCTCTAACGGGCAGCCCCACTAAAGGAGCCCTTTAATATCCTCCAAACATCTCCACTCAACTCACTACAGTCAGACTTCGGTCCCAGGTGACACCAGGCTTGGTCTCAGGTGGCTGCAGGTGATGCCTCAGACCTTCAGTGGTGTCCCCCGGGGACAAATGCCCTAGCAGGTTGTCTGCCTCGTATAAGGAGGCAGAATGTTCTTCCTCCTCTTAAAGGGTGTCCTACAGGCTCATCCCTGCAATAAACAACTGCAATATTCACTGAAGCCAGTTGTTATTAGGAAACAAGGACTCAAACCACCGAGGATCATCAAACCCCGTGTAGGACCTAATCTGGTCTTTCAGTTCCCTCCCCCTTATGAGAGGGGTGGATTTACTCAAAAGGAATATTCTCCCAGGGTTAGTGCCTGCATGTTTTTCCAGCTGCTAGCTCTTTCCCCATCCCTTAGATCCGTGTGATTTTCCAGTCTGTCAGATCTTCCTTCATGTCCTGCACGTGTGTTCCCTTCCTCTTCTCTCCCCAAGAAGCCTCCCCCAGCCCCTCTGACACCTTCCTTCCCTTCCTCTCCCAGGGCAAGGCAGCAGGAGAGAGCCCGGCTCCCATCTCCCTGCTTACTGGGCTTTAAACCATTTCATCTGCTAATGCAGACGGCCAAAAGTGCTTTCAGCAAAAGCTGCTTGAAAAATAGGAGCAAGCATTTACTGAATCTTTAAAAATCTGCAGAGTCCTCCCCGTTCTGCTGGATTCCAAGAGGGAGGAATCTTTTCCTTTGCTCAAAAAGTCTTAGAAAAGGTTTATATTAAAAATTATCAGTGGCTCTTTTTCATGGGTGTTTGGGTTCTCTCTTCCTTTTCTTTCTTGCTACTGAAAAAAAAGGGTAAGTATAAAAGGTTTCTAAAGCATTCAATGTCATAATCCTGCATTTCTCTCCAATATTATCTTGCTTTTCAAAATCAGCTCGAAAAATCTGCAATTACTGTGAAATTTTTAAGACAAATTTAAAAGGCTGGCTCCCACAAAGTTCAGGTGACTCAAGCTTCAGTAGCCACAAATGAAAGTAAAACCAGAAGCAACAGAAAACACAAAAACCCTTTTATGGGCAGAAAATGTTAATGGGAGAAACGCTAAAGGTGTTAATAGGACCAACGCCACATTCAGCATCTCCAATAAAATGTGGAAGGGAATGTTACTGTTGGCAACCTTTGGCAGTGACGGGAAGTATTGATTAGCTCAGTGGGATCCTATATTTGCACGGGTATATCCTGCCAGGAAAACTTACTGTTCCATTGCCAGATGGGCAAAGAGGCAAGGGAGAAGGTAGGTGGCAAAGTGGGCATTCGGTGCCACCAGGGGAGGGGTGCAGACACCCCCAAAAGCAGCGCTCCCCAGGCAAGAGGGTCCCTGGGGCTCCCCGCCTGGCCCCCTCCCAGCAGCTCGTGGCTGCAGCCACTTGGATGGTATTTTTATGAGTGGTGAGAGGAAACTTTGCCCCACCAAGAGAAGTAACAGGCTAAAAAAGGGGAAAAGGGAAGAAAAGCAACGAATGGTAATTAACGTAATACAGTTGCAGTTAGATGTTTGTCTGTAAATCATGTGACGCTGTACAACGTGTGAAAAGAAAATCGATGCAAGCTGTTCAAAGGGAAAGTCCATGATAGACGGAGAAAACTCTTCAGCTGTACGCCGCAGGCTGAATTTTCTCCACGGAGAATACCTGCAGCATGCACGGACCTCCCTGCCAAAAGGGACTGTTCTTTTATTAGGTTTATATAGCGCCAGGCATTTCAAGCAAGTCATACAGCGGGATGTGATTCATACAGAGCGCAGACCTAATCCCAACACGTTTATTGTCATCAGTGACAAAAAGGCTAAGCTGCGACTGGCACTCCTGGGCAGGAAGAAGCAGAGCCGGTGCCCTGGCTATTTTGGGAGGAAGATGACCTGTTCCTCTAAAGCCTGAGCCAGGGGCACGGCTTCCCTGCAGGGCAGCACCTGCTGGGCTGGCTCCAGGGGCAGCCAGGGAGAACCTGGCCCTCACCAGCACCTTCAGATACCTGTTCGGATAAATACAGGTGCAGGTGAACACAGGACTTGAGTTTATTATCTCTGTGCGTTTGAAATTGTGCCAGTCCCAATTCCTGGTTTTTATTTCGATGATATTAAAACATTCCTTTCAATTCGTTTTGTTCTTCTACGCACCTTGTAAACTGTCCTGTGCTTAGATGGTAAAGCATCCTCGCTCTCTCCAGGAGTGTTTTGTGTTCTTGTCTGATGTGAATCCTAACTAGGATTGGGGCAACAGCACTAATGTGATATTTTTCCAATTCAGCTTGAAGCTGGTGACCTACTAGCAGGTATTTTCAAATCAGTAGCTCATCTTTTCTTACAAAACAAGCCCAAACACATTATGTGTTTGTCATCTCCTTGACGTTCTGAAACAATCCCAGAAGAAGGGATGATGTTACTTCACATCCACAGTAACAGTAGTGACAACGGGGCTGTTTCTCTGTCTCCTGGGTTGCTGTCCTTGTTTGAGGAGAATGGAAGGCACAAGGTGGTTTAGCACGTGAAGAGCAAAGCTGCTGTAAGCACCGTGGTGGGGACCAGACAAAAACCCCGTCTGGGCCATGCCTCCCTCTGGATGGTCTTCTGTAAATCCTTTTTTTAAATCATCCATGCCTTTAAAAAAAGACCCTTCGTAGTCATAGTACTAGGTTGTGATACAGAAACTCAATGTACGGATGCAAATGAAATACTTCTTTCCATGCTTCTGCAAAGGTTGGTTATGATTGTAGAATTAATTCACTGTTTGAAAACTCCTTGCTTCAGTAGAATATATAACACAGCTGGCTTTGCCCAGGTGATTAGCCAGAATGTCTTCTCCAAGGCATAAGCGAAGCACTACAGTAATCTCCAGTAACTTTCTGGGCAGTGGGGAAGCTCCAAAGGAAAGCAAATGTTCAGAAAGTTTTTGGAAAAGGTAAAGAGAAAGATCTAAGTATTTATAGGCCTGTCTTCTGACACGAGTCCCAGCAGTATAATGGAATGACTCATACGGATCTAGATTAACAAAGAATTAAGGGAGGGAAATATAATTAATGCCAATCAACAGGAGTTTATGGGAAGAGACCCTTTCAAACTGACTTGTTATCTTTCACCAAGGAGATTGCAAGACTGAGTGATAGATGTAACAAAGCTGGTGTAAAACACCTGGACGTCTTTGAGGCCTTCAGCTTGTTGCAGCAGGACATGTTGGTTAAGAAACCGGAACAATGCAAAGCCAAGGTGACACATATGAAATGGTTGTCTAACTAATCATCCCTAAACCACCACTGTGGTGCTCTTGGAAGAGTGCCTGGGGCACCACAGGCAGCAGGCACCGCTCGTGGGTGCCACTCTGGGAGGTTTGGCTCGGTGTCCTGCTCCATCCACGTACTGAACCCTCAGCCCTTGCACACCTTCCCTTTGCTCGCTGGCAGACTCCTGAAATCAGCTGGGTTGTCTCCAAATTGTTTATTGTCCCTCCAGCCCTTCCCCACCCTGGGACAGCCGGTGCGTTGTGTGAATTTTCAAGGTGGCAACTACTTATCAACTACCTTTTAACAGCAGAAAAATGAAATGTGGTCCCACAACCCTGCACCTTCATCTGCACCGATTGATATTTTACCAAGGGGGGTAGAGAAACGGAGAGAATTACTGATAAGCTTTTAGATGACACCAAGACGGAGGGAAAAGGTAGAAATTAAAGGTTGTGTCACTGGTGCAGAGCAAACCAGTTTGCAAAACTGCGTTCAGGTGAACGATATATATTTGAGTGCGAAGAAAGTTAAAAAGCATACCCGTAGGAGTAATAAAGCATAGTTTCAAGGCAGGAGATGTGAGTGTGGAGGGGAAGGGTCAGAGATACTGAAAAGGGCATGTGAGCCACAGCTGAAACTGAGACTCCAGACTTCAGAGTTTCTGTATCTGAGAGGGCTAAATGGGTTCTTTGGCTGTGGCATCAGCAAAATAAGTTATATCATGTCTGCATTTGGGTTTTGTGTTATTTATTTGTGTTATTATACAGCTGGAGTACTGTGTTCACATCTGGTATTTGCAGCAGAATCGGCTTCATGATGTGGAGATGAATCAGAGAAAAGACGCACGCTAGTGCCTACAACAGGAATAGGATGCCTTTTGGTGACAGACCCCAGGATTTCAATCTCTCTGGTCTCTTAAAGAGATGGCTGTGGGGTGAGCAGAGTCCTGCTTGGGAGGAAAACTTTGATCATCTACCAGACAAACACAGGGGAGATTCAGTAGGTAGAACCTGTCATTGGGTGTAACCAGAGCAGAAGCAAAGGTTTCTAATGGTGAGGGGGAACAATCACATAGACAGCTTTCCTGGACAAGGAAATATTGCCTCTGGCAATATTTAAATGAAGATTAACTTTGTTTTTCTCAAAAGATACGATCTAAATCAAACATAAGTTACTTCAGGTAGATCCACAGAGAGGGACTCAAGGGCTTGGTTCTGCCAATGCTTTAGAGATCACACAAGCAAGAACCTGGACCTTCATCTGAGGAGCCTTCAGAGACCACTGGGGCTCAGCCTGAGCTGGGACCTGAATGCACACGAAATAGGGTGGACTTATAAGAGGTCTAAGCATACCCTGAGCTGTCTGTGTAGACACACTTGGACATCTCTGGAGAATAAAGGATTCTTCTAGAGAAGAGTAGGGAAGGGTATAACCAAGAGGGATGGCAACCGAGAGGCTCCGCTGACGACTGAAGGTGCAAAGGGTTATTAGAGGTGGAAGCTGCAGCTTGGATGCTCAATGCTCAAGGGTTGGAGATGGAAAAGGAAGCTCTAACAACTCCTCGGAGAGTCTCCCCAACCAAAACCTGGCTCCTGGGGCTTATCGTGGGCCCAGAGAATTTCACCCGAGCTGTGTACTTCCCTGTTGACAGCTTAGCCTGTCGACAATTTTAGCTGTTCCTTTTTGAACAAGCGTGGGCTATACCATTTTTAGGTAACCTGTGCCCAAAACCCCTGGAATTTATCTCACCGCTACAAAACAATTACTTCCCACTAACGCTCGGGCACACCAATTATTAATTTGCACTTGAAAACATTACATGTGCTAGAGTCATCTATTCTTTTCCCATCATTGTGAATGGAGTCTTTGATTCAGTATCAACCACACAGGAAACGGCGTAGGAGGAACAGTAACATGCCTGACTCAGATGGCAAAGCATCCGAAAGGATTTATGTTAAAGATGCAGCTCTGCTGGGGTCATGCACTAGTAGGAAGGGAAGAGGCTTGTTATAAAACACCTATTTTAGCTTCAAACATACGGAGTCAAATTCAGAGCTAGCACCGCTCCCAACTGGCTACTCGTCTTTTGCGTTTCCTTTGCGACCCACAAGGCGTCAGGTTTATGGGAAGCTAAGGAGGTATTTTCAATCGTCTCACTTTTCTAAACACTGACCTTGTCCCCAGCCCAGGAGAGCAGCGTGATTCTGTCTCAGAGCCTACGATCCATACGGGCATTTGCATCAAAGGGTGGAAGAAATGGTGCAGCTCAGGCACTTGACCGCAGTCTCATCACGAAGGTTCGCGTCTGGTGCACCACGCCATATGGCTCTGCAGGCAAAGCCCAGCGTGCTTGGCCTGACAGATAAGGGATTAAATGAGGCGTTGCCGTCCAGGAGCAGCCAGTTTGCTCCTGTTTCCTCACAGTCACAGCCCGCTGCCTGCACCTCTCTGACACCTGAGGAACGTAGAGCAATTGCACTGCCACAGCCACTCTGCTGGCCCCGGGGACTTGTTCTCCTCCTGTACAGAAAGGCAAGCTCAGAAATTAAATGGGCACGGATCAAAGGAAGAAGTCAACACACAAAAATCCCAGCTTTCAGATCTCATTCACTGCTGGACGTGAAGTTGAGGAGGGAGATCTTTTCTCTTTCCATTGTTTTCTCTGATGTCAAAAGCACATTTCCCCCTGGCTTTGCAGTGGGTTGCACGTGGGCCTCATTATGATTGAGCATGGACGACTGATTCAGGTTGCAGACAGTGATCCATCCTGTTCTATCAATAGCTTTGTTATCTCCATTTTCAAAATCACACACTTCTTCCTACTATAAAACCCTGTTAAGGTTGTGGATTCTTTGGAATTTAAAATTTTTAAAAAGAAATACAAATAGTGATTTCAAAGACAAGTAATTATTTTAGTTTTAAAGGCAACAGTGATGATGAAACAGTCCTGGAAATCTTCCACTGCACGGGACTATCTTAGAATTTCTACAAGAAAATAACAACAAGGCATCAGAATTAGAATGAATAATATTGGTTACCTCCCTGCGGATGCTACACATTTAAAAATGTGTTTTGGAAAGGCTTAAAGAAACACCAAAGAGTTGCACGAGGGATAACACTGATCTGTCTAAACTGATATTTATAGGTATAAAATATAATATTGTATTATATCTATTAATATAACAGTATTTTATATACATATAATATTTGGGCAGATTCCCAGTTGATGTATACTGTCATAGCTGCAGTGCACAAGGCAGCTATAACAATTACATTACCTGATTCTCTACTTGCCTCTACCAACCGAGGTCTTTCAGTCCCCAGCCTTTAAAGTAAGAAATTCCTCTGTCAGTTTTGCATTTGCAATCCTTTTTCCAGAATTGTGCATTCAAGCACATTAAAATCAATCCTTATGTTTTGTCCAGCAATTGTAATCAATTCCATCTTTTTTTACTCTGATTGCAAATGCATTACAGTCAGGATCAGCTCTGTCTGTGCAGAGCAGTGTTAAGAGATTCTTAGTGTGACTTTTAATGTCCAGAAGAAAAAAATAAAATCTAAACTCTTCAGCACAATGATGTTGTTTTGCATCGTATTGTTTTCTTTTGTTTTCTGTGTGTGGGGACAGCCAAGAGTGACATAAAAAAAAAGCACCTTAACTAGCAGATCTGCTTCCTGTGTGTCTTTTGAGTCATATTCTCCAACTCTACTGGCAAAAACAAGCTTTTACAACTGTTAGCACTGTAGCCAGTACAGCTCAAAGCGCGAGTTCCAGCTTCTCCTGGATAACACACAAACATTGTCATTTAAGTCCCACTTACAAAACCACTGTCACTATCACTAGCGATAGCATGAGAACCAGAAAGCACGATTCGATTATCAGACTGCTTTCTGAGTTTTCAGAGCATTTAGATAGGGAAAAAAAAATCACCTTCTGATTTGTGAGTATGGCTTAAGTGGTACCTGACAATACGCAGAATATTTATAGGTAACAAAGAAATAGGAAACCCGTGCAATCAGTTTTTTGACTGTGGCCCAATTTCTAAGAAGAAAATTAATATACTTTGAAATGAACTCATCTACTTAAATGGGAAAAACAGAATATAGCAACAATGAAATAGAAAGTAGCAGCTATGCAGTTTGTTGTTCCCTACGCAAGTTTTGCTACACAGAAAAAACAGCACTAATCAATGTTGCAGTTTATTGGCAATGAAACAGCAAATTCAGCTGCTGTTATTTTTGTGGTCTCAAGCATTTCTTCAAAAGTTCTTATTTCAAAATCACTTTGCCCATCAGAAACATGACTCTGAAAGAGGTGGACAATCCTTCCCCACCAACTTCCCTTCCCCCTGCACCCTTTTCCCAGCCCCCTTTAATTAGGACCGTGAGTATTAAATGTGGGGTTTATTGAGGGCGACGGCGGAACTCCTATTGTACCAACAGGCCCAGGATTTTCACCTAGCCATCCACCACTGTACAGTTCAGATTTTATCTGAGTGGCTGCTGCTTCCATGGAACGGCACCACAAGTAGGTGTAGCACAACGCTTGGTTTAATACCTCTTTGTGCCTGTGCACAGAACTTCCACGGATCTCAGTTTTGCCAAGGCGCCCTTCAGGAGTGCAGGGTGACAGCATCCCAAGTAAACCTCCCTCTATTTTTTTTACCCTTTTTCTGACTCTGCCATAAGCCAATTACAATTTCTTACAAGCGCATTGTAAATAACGTATTCTACCGGCAACTGAAAAGAAAAAGATGAAGCAGCAGCCCCGTAGCAAAAGGAGAGAGGCAGGTGATGTGAGTACTTTTCCTGGCTTTGCTTCTGACTTGGTGACTGCCCTTGGCAAGCCAGAGGCAAATCCCACTGCCTTCTCCGTGAAAAGGGTCCTGTGGCTACCCAGAGAGAGCAGCTCCGCTATGAGGACATACTGCCCGAGCACATGCACACATGGATGTGTATGTACACACGGAAATACAGATCATCTCCACAAGAGGCAAGTATTCGAATCCAAAACTGCTGTCGTTGACACAGAGCAAGGCGTTAGCTTAACTTGAGAGCAAGGAAGGCAGGTAAGATGCCGCGCAAGTCTGCTGGGTTCCTCCTTCTGCAGGCCAGGTGGTGTGGGGCGTTTTGTCGCTCTGATGATGAAGCAACAGACAAGCAACTTATTTATTGGGTAGTGTTCAAGGGCTGTCTTTCCTTGCTCGTGTCTCTAAAAGCAGGGAAAATATTACCGACATTGTAGGATGGATTTCGTGGCTAAGCTGGTAAATATTTATGAGATATAAAGTTTGTCAGATAAACTATACTTTAGAAAGACAAAATGTTACCGCTAGGCTGCCAGATCCCCAGAGATGCCAAGTTGCTACAAATCCCACCAGATGTAGTGTTTTGTGGGGTTTTTTTCTTCTACAGAGGTTTGTATTTTCTCTGTAAAAACAATAGATTCGTTTCTAAACCACCTATATACTGAATATACACGTTACATCTCTTCCTCATTTTTAATTCATAACTAGATGTACTCATGACTATACCAAGATTGTCTTTGTACACTTAAAAATGATCGTGCAGAGTAACTATTGGATATACGCAGCATGTTTTGATGGTCCAGGCTTCCACCTTCCTCCAACAAACGAGCCGAGCACCAAGCTGCTATGAAAACGCGGAGCTGTAACACCACATGGGCTCCTGACCATGCCAGGTGAGATCTGCTAACACCAGCCTCAGATCCCACCCAGGTGTGAGCTCCCTTCTTTACCACACACCACCTTCTGGGCTGAAGTCCAAGAAAGGAGGGAAGATTTAGACTAAAGACGATTTTTTTACACTGGGGGTGGTGAAATGCTGGGGCAGGTTGCTCAGAGAGGTGGTAGATGCTCCATCCCTGGAAACTTTCAAGGTCAGGTTGGACGGGGCTCTGAGGAACCTGATCTAGTTGAAGACATCCCTGATCATTGCAGGGGGGTTGGACTAGACGACCTTTCAAGGTCCCTTCTGACCCAAACTATTCTATGATTCTATGAAAAGGGAGGACATGCTTTGGCAGAAGACCTGAGGACCAACCCCTGAACATGGCTGTACATCAGGCGCGCTTCTGGAGGACACATGTCCCCGCTCCTGGCTGTGAGCACATCTGCGGCTGAGCACTGGCTCCCCAGGGAGGAGGTGCTGCCATTTCTCCAGCCAAGCCACCCCTCGCTCCTTCACCCCCTCTGCCCCACGCTGCTCCCCACCACCTCAGCTTCCCGCCCCGCCTCACACCGCTTCTCCCCTCACGCCCACCCTGGCCCCACCGGGGGTCCCGCCGCTCCCCGAGGGCCTGTTGAGGAGAATCCCCCCGCCCCGTCCAGGCCGCGCCGCCCCGGGGGGGGGGGGGGGGGGTGAAGGGCGGCCGAGCCCTGACCGCTCCCGCTGACCGACGGCCGGAGGACGAGGAGGGGGGAATCACCACACGGGAAAGGGCCAGGCCCGGCCCCCCTCGCCACCGCCGGGCCCCCGCCCCGCCCCGCCGCGGCCCCTAGCAACAAGCCGCCGGCGCCGGCCTCCCCGCCGCGGCCGGGCGAGGGGCGGGCCCTTCCGGTTCATGTCGGAGCTGGGCTCCGCGCGGAGGAAGCCGGGCGGCCATCTTGGCTCGTCCGGTAACGGCGGAGGGGCGGAGGGGCGGGGGGGCAGGCAGGGCGAGCATTGGGGGAGCACTAGGCGAGCGTTTGGGCGGGCGGGGAGAGGCGGGTCGCTATGCGAGCGGCGGCCCGGTGAAGGAGAGGGGAACCCCCCCCCCCGCCTCGGCAGCGGGCCTGCGCGAACCATCGTGCCCCGGCTGCGGCGGAGAGTGGCCGGCGAGAGGAGCCGGGCTGCGCCCCGCCGCCGCCGCCTCCTCCTCCTCCTCCTCCTCCCTGCCCGCCCTGCGTTTCCTCACCCCATCCCGCAGTCGCTCCCTCGTCGCCTCCCTTCCCCCGGCTCTATCCCTCCCCGCTTGATGAGGCGCCTCGCTCCCCGCTGCTGACCCCCGCGGAGCCCGGCCTGGCCGTAGTATGAGCCCGGAGGACTCGGAGGGGGCGAGGCGGCTCCGCTCCCTGAGGGGGATTTAGCTCGGGCGTGGGGCGCCGCCGGAGGGTGGGGGGCACCGAGGCGACGCCGCCCCCCCCCCCCCCCCCTTCCCCCGCCAGCCCACCTCGTCCTTCATGGTGGCTCCCTGCGACCACCATCTCCGAGCAGACGGGGGCCCGAGTGTGTGTGTCTGTGAGCGCCGCCGTCGCGGGCAGCGCGGCCGCCCGAGGGAAGTAAAATGTCCACTCGGACTCCATTGCCCACGGTGAACGAGCGCGACACCGAGAACGTGAGTACCGCCGGCCGCGGGGCGGGGGGGGGAACCGGCCCCGACACCCTCCCCCGACCCCGCCGCCTCTGGGGGACACCGGGGCCCGGCCAGCCGGGGCGGAGGGGGGGGGGAAAGGAGGGGGGGGAGAGGCATCGCCCTGCTGTCAGTAACCTCTTACCGCTTGCGCTGTTCCCAAAGTACCGATTTATTTTACATTAATTTTTTTATTTTTTTATTTTTTAAAAAAAAACTCCCCCCCACCCACCCATCCAGCACGGTTCCCCTATTTAGTCGCATTGGTGGGCATCCCTCCCCCAAACCCGGTGTCCCCCTCTCCGAGGCTTTATTCGGTGTCTCTCGGTGGTGGGGATGGGGTTTGTTCTGGGGGTAACAGGGGAAGAGAAGATCCTCGATGGGGAGGGGGCTCCTGGGGGGTTGCTGTCTTCTAATATGCCAACTTACTGCTGAAAGCAGCGGAATAAACCTCTGGTAAACAGATGAGAATCATTCGGCTTGGGTAGGGGTGGGCTAGGTGACCTAGATAATAGGCCTCTTCCCTGCTTAATTTGCAGGGTTCTCGATGATAATGACGCTGTTAGACTAGTCACCTGTTCGGCTGACATTAAAAGGGTTTCTTTATTGGAATTATCTTCCAGATAAGGGAGCCTGTTCCTTCTCCCCTCCATGCTCCCCCTCCCTTTTTTTTTTTTTTTTTAATTCCTTCCCCCC